>JALQPE010000825.1:0-56388 GCA_030407315.1 Asparagopsis taxiformis
CACCGGGTTGAAGCTTCCGTTCAAAACATCCAGCGATAGAAAGCTGTCGCGTCCGGTGCGATGCGGATGTGTGCGATGTGCGGCAGTGAACCGCTTTTCACAGACATCAAGTGGCTGGCAGCATCGCGACACACTCCACACTGTGCAATGCGAATGCAGATATCGCGTGCGACAAGTCGGGACGGATCGGTTGTGGCTTGATTGCGATTGAGTGCGATGCACGCAACGATGGAAAGCTGAGAACAGTATCGATGGTTTGGATTGAGATGTGGGTAACAATTTGTAATTTTTACAATTTCTGTCGGAACCGTTTGGCAACGATGCCGCGCGACACTGGGAAAGTATGCCGCCAGTCACCGCAGATATCGCGGAGCTCCGTCTGTCGCAGTAGTTTAAATTGACAGATGTGCGCGGGAATCATCGACTAAACATGCACAGGCGATGCAATGCGATGTGAAGTGAAGTGATGCGTTGTTCTATTGATCTGATGCGTTTCATCGTCTACCAATACGCCATCTTCACTCCTCTGCCGTGCCAGAGACGCCGGAGCATGTCATCGAATGTATGTGTGGGTTGTAGCGTATTCTCAGTCCTATCACAATCGAACACTACGACAAACAATCATTTGGACAACACTTCTTGTGCACCGTGAACAGCGAGTGCTGTTCCTGTGACACCTTGTCACCGGAGACACAACAGCTACATACGGACAATGCGAAGCGAACTGTCTCCCGAGACAGCGCTACTACCTCGGCAAAGCGACACCTCATGGAGTAGACTGACTGTCTCGTAAAGACAGCGGCGACGACGTAGAAACTTAGGGCAACTCATAGACCATCGTGAGAGGATTTCTTAGTTGTATTTAAGGACGTCTCAACTACTGGACTCAATAAAGAAGGCATGGAACCACTGCCATCACTACCGCACAAGGGAAGAACTACAGTGATCACTTTACTTCTCGAAGGCGCGAACTAAGCCGCTCAAAGACGTGTGGTATTGCACCCACTCGTTGCTGTTCCGACACACTGGAAGAAACCCTCTAGGACCATTGGTTGGGAACATATAAGAATTGAATTTTGTATCCATCACTATGTCAATGGAATCAGAGACTACGGGTGTAGACACACGAAAAACACCCAATGTATCCATCAACGTTGATCACCCGCGGCTGATCAAACAAGATGCAAATTCGATTCGCATATTCTTACGACTATACGATCAATATGCTAACGAAGTATTAGCTAGGCTACACAGCTCTCCAGTCCCGAACAGCTGGTTGGAGAGGCTGCAAGGCCTGTTGATTTAAAATTCTGTGTGGAACCCGAGTACCTGGAATCGGCCAATCGCATTGGGATTTATCCCAGGCGCCCTTTCCTACCGCCAGCTTGATGATTCCACATTGCGTGCATTTTTAGAAGAAAGAGCTGAAGAATGCAAAGAATCAGTCACCCTGTCATCGCTGGACAGTCTCGTGTCTAAGAATTTAAAAATGGATATGCATGACGCATCTGCAGTATCACGAATGCAATTACTGTTTGTGTCCTACCATACATTATTGCGTCAAAATGGCCTCTTATGGGTAATGGAAACGTCCCGAAGGTAGCTGTAAATCATGTACTATCGGCTATCCGTCCTAAGGCGATGCAGAACAGGCTGAAGGACGATCTTTCTTTCGCCCACAGCAGGCTCAGGAAGGACTTCAAGGGTTTCATGGAACATGCGATGCGACTAGCTGAAGCGTTCCAGCTTCTTGATACCGGCCACAGCAGCCATACTAGCGAAAACGGTACACATGGCTCGAAGAGAGCCAACCAAAACTCCACAAAGGTGGGAGAAAACAAGTCAGTGACGAAACCAAGCAGGATTGCTCGGTACGCCCCGCTCTGTCCATTCAAGCTGTGCGTCCCGCATGGCAGAAGGCATTATATACAAGACTGCCCTGCGTCCAATGAGGAGCAGAAGCGAGAAATGCGGCGAGAATTGGCCGAGCGCAAGGCCAGAGACGGACCGGCACACTCTACAAGAGCTCGTAGCGCTGCAAAAGAACAAGGAAAACCAACTGTCTCTGGACGTCTTAGCAAGAGACATGAATTTTCATCAGGAAGAAGTATTGGAGGCTGCAAAATAACTGTCTCGAATGGAGTTTACGGCTATAGACACTCAAGGACGTTGTGATGATGGCAGCGACGACAGCTTGGCATCACGACGCGTTGCAGAAAACGCCGCTGCACGTGGAATTGGTACAATAGAAAGTATCAAGCCAGTTACACTACAAGTGGCACTGCGAAAAGGGAAGAAAGCGGAAACATTTAGGTTTTCGAGAGCATGGAAAGTACCTCGAACTGTCCTAAATCTATCTTCCGGACCATTGGCACTCCTTAACGCCTCCTTTCTAGTGCCAGATGATGAGCTGGCATGCGAGGAGCTACTTTTGGGGCAGCCCATACTTCGACACCTGCGAATTGACTCGCAAACTTTACTGGAAATGCATCGTGTGGCGCTTGATGATCAGATTGCTCACCAGTCGGGAATCCTACTGTCCCTCAGTGGGTGGCGGTAACATCAGCCGCCTCATGGTCGCCCGAATCAATCGAGTTAGACAATGGCGCGATTACAGCGAGGAGAATTGTTCTGTAACATCGCCTGGAATATAACACTACTTTGGCTAATTTCGGACTGGAATTTTTAATCGGACTGGAATTTTTTTCTGTGCTGTTCCAAATATTTTTGAGTCAGTACAGAAGTTTCATTACGTAGAACGCAACTGTATATAGCTAAACTGAATGGAGCTGTTATTCTAAATGTGTTGGACTAAATTAGCAATCTCTTTGATCCTGCTAGTTTACAATTTTCTCACTTACAAATTCTGAGAATTTTTTGGATAAATTTTATGGAACTGCAGGAAGTGACGTCATGGACGGCGCATCAGTAGTAAATTACGACAAGTTCTGGACTGAGGACTCTGTAGACAAGGTCCTGTCAATATGGCTTATTCGCTCCTCTCGCAGTCTATGATTACAATCCTGTCGATAGGAGAGCTGTACACCGCGGTTTGCTGCTGCGCGATGTAAAGGCCGAACGCAAAATCGCTCTGGCTATCTACATGCGCGCGTCAACAGCACGTTTTCATGCAGGATTACGGAAAGCTTTTCTGCTTTCTGGTAAGCCTGTTTGTGAAAAGTAATACTGCAGTCTGTGTCCAGACCATTGGCTGTACTACAAGCAGCAAAGCTCACTCGCATATTATTTTTGCCACGAACTCTGCGCTTCAAGTACCTCTAGGCTGAGTACATGAGATGGGGAAGATAGTCACGACTGCACAAACTATTGCACAATGGTGCTTACTTGCAGCTTGACTGGGAATGATTGCTACGCATCAGAGGGAAATTTGTATGGGTGAGTATACGAATGCTCACGGGATAGACAATTCAATCAATGCGCGCGCTCACAGCGCGACTGTGCGCTGAATTTCCAGCTTCGAACTACTGTGCGCAAGTATCCAAAGTGGAAATGTTACAAGTTTAGATTGTTAACCATCAGCTGACCATACGCTACATATCTCATGTCAACTTCTGGGATTGGATACCAGTCTGCAATGCAAGCATATGTGATCGTGTGTGAGCGATTCTAGAACCTGCCGAGACCCTTCCGCAGCTTGATGTAGGTCAGCTGAAGGACTAGCACAATTGAAGGAAAAAATCAGTGCAGCTCACAAATGTCACGCATACTTTGCACAGCAATGTGCATGCCAATTCGTGATTCCGTGTTGTTCTCGCTTGTGCACCAATACTCGACCAGCGTTTCAAGCTGGGCAAAAGTTTTTGACAGACAATGATCGGAAATATATGTCTTGTCAGCGGATACCGATGTTCTCATCGCAGCTTATGTCATTTTCATGCACGCTGCAACACGTACATTGCACGTGCAAAATGAGAGGCCAGTGCGTAACACCAACTAATTCTTGCAATGCTGTTCATGTGCACCAACGAGATCTACGTCTTGCATGCTCACGGCTGCGAAATTGTATGACAATATATCTTTTATGCAATTGCTACAAATGCAAGAGAGGTGGACAGGGCAGCGTGAATGGAGTCAAAATTTCTGCAGTGTGCATATTGAAGCAGTATGAAACTTGTACTGTGACTCAATCTCAAAGAATGCGGACAGTTTGCTCTTCGAAATTGCCATAGAAATATCACAGCGATGCTGGAGTTACGCGATGGAAACGGTCAACGTAGGTGCTAATATAAGACAAGATACAATCTATACTCATTGATAACGAATCATTCAATGCAATATTGTCCAATGTATTCGGCCTATGCTACTACTGCTGTAGGGATTAGTAATTTAAAAGGAAACATGTATGGATGGCATCTTTGAGAACTAAGAGTCACATTCTTCAAATACAATTCTATCTCACCCTGATCTTGATCATTCCAATGTATACCAAAACTCCCTCCACATTTTTCTACCTTCAAAGGGCTTCCCAAGCATGTACATAGTCTGCAGACTTCGTATGTATATAAAGATTTGTATGTTAAACAAGCCATTTATGGGTTTCTCTGTTCAATAGACACATGTACATGTATTCCTAGAGCACAACACACCAAGAAAACCAAATAGCACTATCAGCATGTTTGTGTTAGTTCACACCGAGAGACTCTCTTATACCCTTCGCATCGTTGACAGTTATTGTTCGATCCCTTTTGAGAGAAGAGAACTTGACCAGCACAGTATTCACGCTTATTATCTGTCGAAATGGAACTTTTCTTCCATTTGTCACCTTCGTGCTAACGCTGTACTTTGCTTCATATGGATTGTGCCAATCTTTGTCAGGCTCATACCATATTATTGATAGAGACGAAGCAACACCTTCTGTTGTACGGGTGTGAACTGAAACGACCTCTGCAATCCAAAATGTGTCATTCCCATCAACTGTCTTCACGGCAACCATATCCCCTGCTCCATACTCGAAGTCGAAAAATGGTGTGGAGGAGAGATCTGCATCCTGATCCTCATATTCGATGGTCCCATTTTGATCGTCCGAAGGACGGTTCGTCGCCATCTCAAAACTGTCCTCCAGATCCCAATGAAATTTCTCCTCGCGGTCTCGATATACTCGATCTCGAAGTTCTCTTAGAGACTGCATTTTCATGGAACACCCAACTCTAGCTTCATTCGACTCCAAGCATTTGTTGATAGCCGTGACGTTTGGCGGGGACTTCAAGATGGTCGGTGGTGTGTTTTGTAATGAAGGGACGAATTTCAAGAAGCCAGAATTAGGGTTGATGTCATCCAGAGGCTTCCAGGACTCATTACAGTTAACCCGCACTGAACATTTCGCACCAAATTCTATTGAGTCGACATGCTGTGTCTGATCTATTCTACTGAACTTGAAGAATCTGAAATGGCTGAATGGTGGAATACTCCGGAGACACCTCTCAGAAATGCAAAGACCACTAAAGTTCGCTACACTCATCATACGGGACACGGTTGGGCGAGGAGTATACGAGTTGCGCAACTGATCCATAAGGTCTTCCATGGTCAGTGCCTCATTGGTCCGGAGTCTGTTGGATGTTCTGCTAAAACATTGGTCAATATCACTGTGAGTGTGACCAATGGGCAGAAAAGAGACAATGACCTCCTCAAAAACGCCTCGACGCACTAACATCTCCAAATATGCCATAACGAACCGGTTTTTGTTCTCCCGAGTGCAGTTGTCGAGCTGCAAATACATTTTTGAAGGCATCTTGGATGATTTTTCTACTTTGCGTTGCAGAACCCGGTGTATCGTCTCTATTATATGATTTCCACCTGTTTCAAACTCTTCTGTTAGTAGTAACAGGGAAAGCTCGTTCACTGCACTATGCTCCAGCGCCCCAATGAGCCTGACCTTGAGCTTTTCTCCCCTTGAAGATTTTGTTTCGAAAATAAAATGTGGTAACCCAAAGGCTGACTGATCTGCTCCGTCAATTACAAATGAGCAGACCATAGATGGGTTCCGCTTTGCTTCTTGTCTTTTCTTCTCATAGGCTCTCCTCTCTCTTTCAATAAACTCCAAATGCGATTTATGCCTGCGTCGGAGCACGCTTGCTCGTTCTTCGTTCAATCTACACCGGCCTAGCTCTGCCCGCAACATTTCACATTCGTTGCACTTGGCAAAACGGTGATGTTTTCGGACTTTGATACTGCTGCATTCCGATCTCCATACACGTAAGAAGTAACTCTCACTGGGTGGCCTCGAAGCCGAGCTGCTGGCCCATTGATTTTGATCACGAGGGAGATTGTTGATGTCTTCGAGAAACTTTTTGTAAACGCTTGCTTTGTTGAAGAAAGGGAGGTGCTGCTCAGTTCTATCTGGCATTAGCTGAGCTGTGGTTTCTGCGAGAGACTGTAAGTAGTTTACGATCCTGCATTTCTGATTTTCCATCCTGTATATTCCTCGAGGCAAAGCTTCTATTGAGCACGATGATGGAGCCATCAATGTGCATTTCACACAGCTTTGCAGAGTCTTGGAAAACCGAAAAGCCTTCACTAGGAAAGTACTGCACACTGGGTTGCCATTGAACATAAACGACCTCAAATTTTCATCAAACATTAAGCTCAATGTTCGCTTCCTCTCCGATCGGTTCATTGATATAATGCGCTTGTACTGAGAAAATGCAAAGCTCTTTTCCACAGATGTGAAACAACGTTTTTTGCAGCATGTTTGATTAGCTTCGAACGGATTTGTCTTCATTTTCGACATCCTTAGGCGTTCCTTTCTAAGGGAGCTCACTGGCGAGGTAGAACGCTTCACTCGAGTTTTGTACGTGTAGATACGTCTGACCTTCAGATTTGGACCGTTCGTTGCACACTGCCTCGAATATTTGTCCTGCATGGATGAGCCTGCGAAGTGGTTTCCGGATTCTATGGACTGCAATGAACGTTCTGATGAGGGCGATCTTGTAGAGTGGAATGAATCACTGGAAGTTCGAAGTGAAGTTGAGAGTTCCATCGAACTCGGTCAAGGAGAAAATGATGAGGGCAGAACTGGAAAAAAGAGTGTCTTGACTTCTCGGATGATTTTCGTCATCCGGGTTATATGTTTGCATGGCAAACAAATGAAAAATTCTTCATGTGACGTGTCTGGATGAAGCAGTCACAATGCTTGGGTTTACTATCTACAGTGAACAGCTAAGTTGAGAACGAAGTTGTACCGGTTACAGAAAGAAACGGATGGCTTTCTAATGACCGTTCAGTTAACGGAATAATGCGGTTTGAATTTCACAAATTGCAGTTCCGATAGTAGCCCAGTACGATTACATAACCGCTTCTAGGGTATTGGTCCGTTAACTCAGAAAAAGCCCAGGCCCTATGCACTGGGCGGAAAAATGGGCTCACAGTTGTCAGGGTGACGTTAAAGACTACAGTTTGGATTTGTGAAGCACAGGTACAGATTGAGGTGATCATTGGCAATACGTTACAAAAGAATACATAACTGTTGTATTTCGACTACATGTGTGTTCGATGTGCGACATGTACAGTGTAGATGACGTGAGGACTTCCGAAACATTCCATACGTCACTGACCTGTTCCGTGCATGGGCCGAACAGGCCAGTGAGCTACGCGCAGAAGTGGGCCTGATGTATCACTAATTGGGCGTAGACGACACTATTGGCTGACACCTGACACCTTTCTCGCAATCTCAATATGAGAACACAGCTCGAAGACCTATGTCCAAACAGATAGGTAGGGGAACAGTTTCTCCCTGACAGATGACGAAAAATCATTGGTAGAATTATCCTTTCCAAATTCTCGGCAGGTACATTATGAGGTTACACGTAGTCGAAATATCTGCCGGTATCATTGAAATGTTACACTGTAATTTAGTTTTTGTTTTCTTTTGGTTCCAACGATTTGCCATCAGTGATAGCCATTCTCCCCATCTCAATATGGGACAATAGGTTAGGATTTTCCTTTCAATTTTCAACCGTTAGAAGTATTTGTTTATGTGGAAAGCAAAAAGTTCGCGTAACAGAACTCGAGAGCCGTTGTTCGGTCCCATGAGACATTCATCTCATCATTCTTTCCTGAAAGAGAAACATTTATCACGTCTCATATTCTGACTTGCCTGTACAGTGCGCATACGTTGATCAGATAGGAAAGAGCATGGGTTGCAAATCATTGTAGTGGGATCACCTCTTTTTTTAAAGTTCTTTTGACATACTAGTGATCTCAAAAGGATCATACTGTAAACTTCCCTCTTGAAAAGTGACGAGAATAGCCCAAACATGATTGAAACGTTTTTCTGAAACATTCGACTACAGATGACCAGCGTGCAAGTGTTCAAATCATTGGGTTCTTCGAGCCCTTGCATAATTGCAAAAAGGATCATTTATAGCACGAACAGTCTTAATAACTTCAGACGCTTTTGTATCCCTCACTACTCCCCGCCATACTCTCTGCTCATATTCCTGAGCTATGGGTAGAACTACCCGCAGGGCTACTGCGGCGAAGGAAAAGAAAAGTAATCCGCAAAAATCCCAGATACGGCAAGTTGACGTTCTGTTTGCAGAAATTGAAAGAAATGGTGTTCTGCAGGCAATTGACCCTCGCGCATGCATACCGCTTACACAACCGAGAGCTATCTCATCTTCTGGACTTGACAGACTAGAACACAGCTTTACCAGTTTTGAGTCCACTTCTACATTTACTGGATACAATGCTGCTGGAGGAAAGGCGGTGGTGATCAAACTTGAAGGGGTTTATTCTCATTATCCTAAAATGTTCTTGTCTAATACGAAACGATTGCCTGAAGCGGAAGTGAACACAATTCTGGCTGACACACCGGATTGGTATGGAGTCGTCGACGGTCACCATCGGCTTCTTGTGCTACAGCGTCTGATCGAAAAGAGGCCGGAGCAGTGGTGTGGATTGGACTCTGAAGGGAAATGGCCGATAGAGATGGAACAGATCCGGGAGAACTTACTAAGAACTACACTTATGGATGAAGAAGTCGAGGGTAGTTCGGGAAATGAACATGAGCTACTACCTTCTCTCCTCAAGTTCCATGCTGCCGCTTTTCCCTTGAAGCACAAGTGGAAAATGAAAAAGTACTCTGAGCTTATCAGCCCTTCTCAACCTGATCATCTCGCCAGTTCCGGAGCTGAACAAACACTCTCTACGCAAAACGATTCTAGGCCGCAAACTCAAAACAGTTCTAGTTCCCTTCCTGTCGACTCCGATTATAGACCGGAGATTCCAGGTGAAGCTAGCGGCAATGATAACCGAAAATCTTCAGAGCAAAATTTAGAACCAACCAGTCCGATGTCCATACTGGATGAGCCAAATACAGCGACATCTCGCCATAGTCGCTGTCAATCAACACCTGAAAAAGGTATTGCAAAATCTTCACTTTCTCCTACCTGCTCTACCAAACATTCGCAGCGTCTGAACCAAACTGAGAAAGAACATCATGTATCCGATGCTGAAACTCTGAAACAGAACAACCTGCGATGTTACCAAATGTCTTGGCAGCAATTTCAAAACACTGTGGCCGCGGATGACAACTCATTCGACCTCGTCCTCACGGATCCCCCGTACTTTCTCAAGACAAATGCATCCCAGACGGGGAGGAACTACTCTGACTACATTGATGACAGAGAAATGAAGTCATTTGCGCAGTTCTGCAGGAGAATGACTAAGCCGGGAGGTCATGTTATTATTTTCACATCGTTTCATCTGATTGCACGATGGTACGAGGCCTTCCGTACAACCGATATGACTTCAATGTCTCATCCTTTGACGATTGTAAAACAAAGCGAAGGATTGCAGAGAAATAGAAGCAAGAGCTTCCCTCAAAATGCTGTGGAGTTTGCTTTGGTGGTGAAAGCAGCTGGACGGCATCCACACGGATTCCAAGTAGACCTTGAGTCACAGTACTGCCTATTGCAATCTTCCCATAAGCGGAAATTCAACGTCATTGACAGCGTTCCTGTCGTAAAAAATAAGCTGACATTCCCTGGCACGAGGACAGTGGTTCGCGTAGAGGAAAAGAATCCGGCGCTTCTGTCTGAAATTATGACAACTTTCGCACCAGAAGGAGGTAGTGTACTTGACCCGTACGCAGGAACAATGACGACTGGGATTGCTAGTCTTGCAACAAGAAGACCCTGTACAATGATCGAATCAGCTCCTGACTGTTTTCGCCTTGCGTATGATCGTCTAGTCCGAATATCAAGAAAAAGCGCTTCACTGACTGAAAAAAGCAGAAGGACAAGGTCCAAGAATGATTCAGGACAGTTTCAAGTTGAAGCGAAGTCGGTTTTGTACTCCCTAGACTCTCAGTCTGGGAAAGAGAGCTTTGACTCGTGCGTTGGTCAAGAAAAAGAAAAGCAGACCGGAGGAAATACTGAAGATGACGAGGACTACCCGAAAACTCAGCTGCAAGAAGACGAAAGTCATCACACTGCAGCAAATTGCAAAAACACTACCGACAAGATAGAAGATCCAGGAATTGTTTGTGCGTCAGGTCAGTTTTGTTTACTAGCGGGTGATAGCCAAGCTCAGATTCCTGAACGGCTCCTGTCGAGATGTTCAGTGTGTCGAAAAAAAGTGCACGATCTTTGTGGAGGTGGAGAGGATGTAGAAGTTGTCTGCGAACAATGCAGAAGGACAAGAACATAAGAACTTCTCGGCAAAATGTCGACACTAAAGAAATCTCATTTCCCGTTACGAGCTTCATTTAGTATACGAATTATGACTGACACTATTGGTGCCATTTCGTGCAATGTACGTGTTGCAGCGTGCATGAAAATGACATAAGCTGCGATGAGAACATCGGTATCCGCTGACAAGACATATATTTCCGATCATTGTCTGTCAAAAACTTTTGCCCAGCTTGAAACGCTGGTCGGAGTATTGGTGCACAAGCGAGAACAACACGGAATCACGAATTGGCATGCACATTGCTGTGCAAAGTATGCGTGACATTTGTGAGCTGCACTGATTTTTTCCTTCAATTGTGCTAGTCCTTCAGCTGACCTACATCAAGCTGCGGAAGGGTCTCGGCAGGTTCTAGAATCGCTCACACACGATCACATATGCTTGCATTGCAGACTGGTATCCAATCCCAGAAGTTGACATGAGATATGTAGCGTATGGTCAGCTGATGGTTAACAATCTAAACTTGTAACATTTCCACTTTGGATACTTGCGCACAGTAGTTCGAAGCTGGAAATTCAGCGCACAGTCGCGCTGTGAGCGCGCGCATTGATTGAATTGTCTATCCCGTGAGCATTCGTATACTCACCCATACAAATTTCCCTCTGATGCGTAGCAATCATTCCCAGTCAAGCTGCAAGTAAGCACCATTGTGCAATAGTTTGTGCAGTCGTGACTATCTTCCCCATCTCATGTACTCAGCCTAGAGGTACTTGAAGCGCAGAGTTCGTGGCAAAAATAATATGCGAGTGAGCTTTGCTGCTTGTAGTACAGCCAATGGTCTGGACACAGACTGCAGTATTACTTTTCACAAACAGGCTTACCAGAAAGCAGAAAAGCTTTCCGTAATCCTGCATGAAAACGTGCTGTTGACGCGCGCATGTAGATAGCCAGAGCGATTTTGCGTTCGGCCTTTACATCGCGCAGCAGCAAACCGCGGTGTACAGCTCTCCTATCGACAGGATTGTAATCATAGACTGCGAGAGGAGCGAATAAGCCATATTGACAGGACCTTGTCTACAGAGTCCTCAGTCCAGAACTTGTCGTAATTTACTACTGTTGCGCCGTCCATGACGTCACTTCCTGCAGTTCCATAAAATTTATCCAAAAAATTCTCAGAATTTGTAAGTGAGAAAATTGTAAACTAGCAGGATCAAAGAGATTGCTAATTTAGTCCAACACATTTAGAATAACAGCTCCATTCAGTTTAGCTATATACAGTTGCGTTCTACGTAATGAAACTTCTGTACTGACTCAAAAATATTTGGAACAGCACAGAAAAAAATTCCAGTCCGATTAAAAAATTCCAGTCCGAAATTAGCCAAAGTAGTGTTATATGCGGAAAAGACTTGACTACTTTACTCTACAGAACGAGCCCGATCCGTTCCCTGACCCGTGTTTACTAGATACTGCTGATAGCGAACAGCAGGAGGAGACTGCAAAAGCCGTAAGCGACATGATTACTCGTGCACACGACTCCGGTTTGCCGGAAAAATATCGTCGAAAGCTCGAGTCAATAGTGTACGCCCACTTTGACGTTTTTCGAATTGGCCTGTCTTCCGGACCACCTGCAGACCTACCTCCACTGCGCATTACTCTTTCGAGGGATGCCCGCCCAACAAGGGTAAAGTTGCGCAATTATTCGCAACAACAGCACGAATTCCTAACGGACTTTGTACACAAACTGGTCGAGAAAGGGTTAGCTTATCCAAATCCTACTGCAGCATGGGCTGCTGCGCCCCTTTTGGTACCTAAGCCCGGCCCGGCCCGATTTAGATTCACGGTTGACTTACGCCCCGTGAACAAATATACCGTCAAACACCAGTATCCAATGCCTAATCTGGAACACGCGATATCCCAACTCGTGCACTCCCAAGTTTATGCCACGTTTGACCTATCTGCAGGGTACTGGCAACTACCATTACACCCTGCCAGTCAGGAATGCCAATCATTCCTGACTCCTGACAATGTATACTCACCAACAAGGGTTCTTCACGGCACCACCAACGCCGTGGCACATCTCCAGTCTGCGCTCACGTCCATCATCCCACCCGACCTCCGCCCTCATGTACTCATTTGGCTTGATGACATATTAAGCCACCGTTCATCCGTCGACTCGCTATTAGACACCATTGAAGGCATATTTTCGTTGTTTAAGCAGCGTCATATTCATTTACATCCAGGCAAATGCAATTTGTTTGCAACATCTATCTCTTGGTGTGGTCGTCTTATCTCTAAACACGGAATAAGGTTTGACCCGAGACGCTTAGATGCTCTCACCTCCATGTCGCCGCCAACTACGGGCGCGCATTTGCAACAATTTCTTTGCGCTATGCAATGGGTGAAGAGTTGCATACCCAGTTTTGCAGACATCACGAAGTCTCTGCAAGACTTTCTGCAGCAGGTATATACCCATGCCCCAAAACGCACTAAATCGTCTCTTTCTCGCATCTCCCTGGCTTCTCTCGGATGGGGAGAGGACATGGACAATGCCTTTGAATGCTGTAAGCAAGCACTGTCATCGCAAGTTACCCTCAGCCATCGAGATCCGCAGAAACGCTTGTGCGTTTACACTGACGCGTCCGATGAGATATGGTCTGGTATCATTACACAGGTCATCCATACTGACCTAGGGAAACCCCACGCAGAGCAGCAACACGAGCCCCTCGCCTTCCTATCCGGCAGTTTCAATAACACACAATTGCGATGGTCCACGTTGGAAAAGGAGTCGTTCGCAATACTGGCAACACTCGAACGAATGCACTGGCTCGTTGCGACGCCAGCTGGTTTCGATCTTTACACTGACCACAACAACATAATCTTTATCTTCGACCCTTTATCGCTGCTCCCAGACCTCGCGCAGAGTTCTATCAAAAAAGTATTGCGCTGGGCAGTACGTATGAGTATGTACAACTATGTATGTATTCACATTAAGGGTGATGACAACGTGTGGGCTGATCTATTAGGCAGATGGTCTGCCCCACCAACACTTCGCCGACTTATTTCGATACCGCCTCTATTGTCCAGTCAAGATTCGGAATTTGACTGGCCGAGTGAAGCCGAAATCGCTCGGGTGCAGAAACACCACGCAGCATCACGTCCAGCATCCGTCATGAATGTCAATGGGATATGGAGAACTAAAGGAGGAAATATTTGGATCCCGGATGAGGTAGATGAATTACAACTCCGGTTGTGCATAGTCGCTCACACCAGCTGTGGCGGCCACCGCGGCCAGGATGCCACTGAGCGAGCTATTCGGCGACAATTCTATTGGTCGACAATGAAGACTGACATTAGAACTTTTGTTCAGTCCTGCATCCACTGCATCTCCACCACAGCAGGAGATAAGCAGCCACGACCACTGGGTACCGCCTTGCATGGCTCCGCACCCAACGATTTACTGCAATTCGATTACTTGGAAATGGCACCGAGCAATAATGGTTGCAAGTACATACTTCTACTTCGTGATGACTTTTCTTCATATTGCTGGCTTGTACCATTCGCAGCTGCGAATGCTGAGAACGCAGCAGACGCCATAATAGAGTGGGCTAGCACCTTTACTATCCCGAAAGGGATGATGTCCGATGGAGGCAGCCACTTCAAGAATGAGACAGTACGTCGTGTGTGCAAGGGTCTGATGTCCCCACACCACTTTACACTCCCCTATTCACCTTGGAGTAACGGAGGTGTAGAGAGGCTCGGAAAAGAGGTTTTACGAGCTTTCCGGGCCATACTCTCTGAGCTCCGCCTGCGGCCTAATGAATGGCCAGACTTGGCTCCAGTTGTACAGAGTGCTCTGAACAACTCACCATCATGGTGATGACCACCGCAGCGTCGCAATATGGCGCCAATCACTATCTTCTGTGGTCTGCCCCCCACTACTCCTGTCAGTACGTTCAAGAGGTCTTCTACTGGATCCATTGTTTCCTTACAGAACGCTCGTGAGGAGCTCAGCAAGTGTCTGTCAGCAGTACAAGAGAAACTCTCCGAGTTACATCCGCTGGTTAATGTATCTCTGCGTTCCAACCGTCAGCGAGCACGTTCGGCAGCATCAAAAGGAGTACTGCCTAACTTCTGTGAGGGAGACTATGTGCTCGTGGCCAGAGAAGAGTTCCCCGCAGGTGAGAAATTAAGCTTGCGTTGGAGAGGCCCACGCCGTATTGTGAAAGCAATATCTGATCACGTCTACAAAGTGGAAGACTTACGAAATGGAGCATGTGAAGATGTCCATGCATGTAGACTGAGGTTTTATTCTGACTCCTCTCTGGATACAGCCGCGATATTCCCGCATGTGTTAAGTTCAGAAACAGGGATGCAGGTCGCACGGCTGATGGGCATAGAGCGAACGACGGACGGTTTAATGGTCCACGTCAGGTGGAAAGGGTTATCACCCAAGGAAGACACTCTTGAGCCATTGCAGAAGGCATATGAAGACGTGCCTAAGCTTGTCGAGCGCCTCCTCGCCCGAGCTTCGATGCCCAGCGATTTAGTGGCAGAGGCAAAAGAAGCGCTTGCCCTTCGAGAAAGGGGTGTGTAGCGTATTCTCAGTCCTATCACAATCGAACACTACGACAACAAATCATTTGGACAACACTTCTTGTGCACCGTGAACAGCGAGTGCTGTTCCTGTGACACCTTGTCACCGGAGACACAACAGCTACATACGGACAATGCGAAGCGAACTGTCTCCCCGAGACAGCGCTACTTACCTCGGCAAAGCGACACCTCATGGAAGTAGACTGACTGTCTCGTAAAGACAGCGGCGACGACGTAGAAACTTAGGGCAACTCATAGACCATCGTGAGAGGATTTCTTAGTTGTATTTAAGGACGTCTCAACTACTGGACTCAATAAAGAAGGCATGGAACCACTGCCATCACTACCGCACAAGGGAAGAACTACATGGGTGAACTCGCGACGGTTTGGTAGGCTGGGTGGCAAATGGTTTGCATCCAATGCGAATGTGCTGCGTCTGGAAGAGGTATATGCGAAATGACGTCTGCATCGGTTTCTGTATTGTGTCGACAAAGTTAATGGTACTATTGTGCTACGCAGGGGTAGTATTTATTACATTGATTCTTCGCAACACACTGTACACACATCTTCGTCTCTTCTACGAAAACTCGCCAGCAGTCCGAAACACACTCTATCTACACTCGTCCTGAAGCATGTCTCTCTCTTCCAACTTTGCTGTTCCATTTCCATCGACGATATTCTCCACCCACCATTTTTCATCCCCTCCTCTTTTCCCATTCCACCTAATAATCCCACCACATTTCGCTCGTGTAGATCATGTCACGCGCGGTCATTGAGCACCATGATTGCGGATGTTTGATGTCTGTATGCACGCAGAAAGAGTGCGCATCTACCTGTTCATTGTGTTCGTCGTGCGTCGCGCTGCGCAGACTGTTAACCATACCGTCCTTGGTATGTGTCAATGCTACCCATAAGTGGTGTACTTGTCGCAACTGCGCCATGTTTGAGCGTTTACGTTCATTGCGTCATATGACCAATCTATCTGTTCTGGCAGCGGAGCGTTGACGTCATTGTACCGATACTTGCGTTTGTCACCATCGGTACTGACACTGTTCCAGATGCACCATCTATTTCACGCTGCGCAGTCCATTCCATCAACTCGACTATAAACACGTCCACTCCTAAACGATTTCTACATCCGCCCCGATCTCTCTATCCCACTGCTGTATATCTCTTCGATTACTACCGGGCCCACACTCTTCCTTTCATCTTCTTCCAGCTCGCTGATCCACCACCCACCAATACATGCAACACCACTTCCCTCATCCAGGTACCATTCGCGCGTCTGCCCTCTACTCCTCCACCTTGTCTATCGCGATTCCGTTCAATGAAGAAAATTCCATCAAAAGCACGCACGCTGCAAACGTCGGCAAACTCCAACCCATCCCAAATCACTCCAATTCTCTTCTTCCATCTTCCCCACGGTGGTCGTCCTCGTTCCCACGCGTACCCGCGCCCACACTCGCTGCTCCGTGAGCCCTCGTCCGTCCTTGTTGGAAATGGACTGCACCACGGTGCTCAGACGGTTTACAGTACACCTTATTTTCACCATTGAATCACCCGCTCCGAAATTCCTATGGCCTCGAGATTAACATCTCTGTCTCAAGTCTAAGTTGACCTCTCCATTACGATCTCGAGTTTTCCCGTACCTTCTAGAGTACCTTTACTCAAGTGGATCATCCCTGATACAAAATACAACGCTAGTAGTAGTATAAGTGCAGCGCCACCTCACCCTTCTGAAAAATAAAGGACAACGCAGTAGCACCGCTGCAACTAGCAAGCGAAACATCTTGGACTCTGACAGGTTATGGGCCCAGAGCCTAGCCGCCTCGCTGCTGTGTTCAATTTAACTTCGTGCGACATCCTCACGTTGTCGTTTTCAGTGTACCCCTTCTCCCATTTGAAGGCCGAAGCATTTGCAGTGCAAACTTCATCATGACAGAGGAAGAAAAGATTCGCATCAAACCATTCGACGAAAATGGTGACTATCGTCTATGGAAAATAAGGGTAGAAGCAGCATGTGAAGCAAAAGATCTCACAGATGCTCTCATACATGATTCCAACCCATACGAACAAGATAGTCCTAAGAGGAAGCAATTCGAAGTAGCTCAAAAGAAGGCTAGTCATATCATAATACATGCACTTAATGACAAACCACTTCGTGTAATAAGATCTGTTGTCGGAAGACCGTTTGAAATGCTTAAGAAGCTGGATGAACGGTATGACTCAAGATCTACTGCTTCTCGAATAACTAAGATGACTGAATTGGTATCACTTCGTTTTAATGATATCCAGAAAGATATGGGATCACATGTTGATAAAATGGCTGCGATCATTGAGCAGTTGCAGTCTATGGATACAAAAATACAGGATGAGCTTGCCGTAGCACTACTGGTCGCATCCGTACAAGCACCAGAGCTTGCGCCTGTCACTGCTGCCATTAAAACACTTTCTGACGAAAGTGCGAACTGGCAAGACATTACACAACGCCTGATTGAAGATCAACGTACTTTCAGGAATAAGATGAAACTCCATCGTGCGAATACTGTCACAAATGCTCCGTGTCAGATATGTGACCGCCGAGGACATTCTACAAAAAAATGCTACCTGAATCCAAAAAATCCTAACAACCGTCTCAACTTGAGCAATGGGAATACATCTAAAGATGACTCGTCTAATAATGCCGAGAGAACCGATGCAAAGAACACCGATCCCAAGGACAAGAAGGCCAATAAGAAGAAGGACATTCGTGCCGCAATTGCAATGGTTAATGCAGCAACACCTGGATCATATAGGATGATGCTGGACTCGGGTACTACTGCACACATGACCAAAGATCCCCGTATCTTATGCGAGACATCTACTTGCAACATACCGATTGCTCTAGGAGACGACTCAAAGATAAATGCTGAGGTAACAGGATCACGCACAGTGCACTGGAATAATGATTCACGTATTACCACTGTTCAACTATCGAATGTTCTTGCTGCTAGAAGCCTTTCCATGGATCTACTCTCTATTCCTGCACTTACCGCAAAAGGAATTTCTGTTCTATTCACAGAAAAGAAGGCTTTCATCATTGATATGGAGGATGATAAATCTATCATTGGAGTCGCAAATCGCGACAGTAACGATCTGTACTTCATTGGTACACACGAAGAACATGACTGCCAGAGTACAATCGATTCAAGCGAGGATATAGATGTGAATGCATGTATAGCAGTTACGGCTCATGAAGAATTCGACAAGAATTCAAGCAGAGATGATTATCACACTTCTGTTGATCATGGTAACAGCAATGAGGATCTGTACACTGCATCGAGAGATGCAGAGTTTAAAGTCAACTATAGTGAAAGCGTTGGAGATTCAGAAGAAGAAATCCAATCATACATTGGAAACATTGATCTGAAGACAGTTCTACCTACAAAACAATACAT
Source organism: Asparagopsis taxiformis (assembly GCA_030407315.1). Classification (NCBI taxonomy): domain Eukaryota; phylum Rhodophyta; class Florideophyceae; order Bonnemaisoniales; family Bonnemaisoniaceae; genus Asparagopsis; species Asparagopsis taxiformis. Next base: position 18,678 of record JALQPE010000825.1, read on the forward strand.
ATCCACACAAAACGAAGATCATCACGTGAAATCATCTATGAATGAACAAGTTTGGCATAAACGCCTATCACACTTTGGGTCGTCAAACCAGATCAAGGAGATGTTGAAGTCAGGCAAACTCCCTTTCATATCCGAGGGAGTTTTCAGTTGTGATCCATGCGCTACAGGAAAGTTCAGGCGCAAATACAAAGGGAGTATTACAAAAGAAATTATACCAGGGACTTTGCATGCCGATCTCGTCGGTCCAATTTCCCCACACTGTCGTTCAGGAAACATTTATTTCCTTACAATTGTTGATGAGCACTCCCGTTTCATAGAAGTTGAACCCCTCACATCTAAGAGCGACACATCTAGAGCGCTATTGCAGTTCATTGTGTGGTTTGAAAGGCAGACTGGAACACTTGTTCGTGTACTTCACACTGATGGTGGATCGGAATTCTTCCCTGCACAAAGTGAGCTTCGGAAGAAAGGTGTCGTAATTAACAAAACATCACCATACACTCCTGCATCTAATGGTCTTGTAGAAAGGTGTCAAGGTACACTACTTTCTGCAATACGCTCTGTACTTAACGAATCAAAGCTTCCTCTCTCATACTGGAGTGATGCACTGCAATGCGTTTGCCAAAGCAAGAACGCAATGATACACTCTACTACGAAGGAAATACCGTATGAAATGTTATTCGGTATATGCAATCCACACACAAAGCATCTTCGTCCGTTTGGATGCAAAGCAATAGTAGCACCAAGCAGGAAATCATCCTGCAAACTTGAATCACGTGCAGTACATGGGATTAACTTGGGTCACGTCAAGGGTGGATTGTACAAAATATTGTGTAGAGATGGTGTCATAATCACAAAGCATGTCCGTTTCAACGAAAGAGAATTTCCTGGGTTGCACTTATTCAGTGCAGAAGACAAGAATAAAGAGTCTGACAGCGGGGCATCAGTTTCACATCATTATTTTCATGCTCTAAGCAGCACAGAAGACTCTCATTCAGATGGTACTTTTGATTCTGATGACGCCGAAGCCCCCTGCGAACATGTGCAGCAAGATTATGAATCCGAAAATTACAATGTCGATGTTGCAAATTCAGGCAATGCAGCAAGTGAAAAAGGCGATGACAATGACTACAATGATGACATTATTACTATCACGGACTTATTCTCTGAAACTTTACAAGATTCTGAGGAGAGCGAACCTGAAGAAACAGTATCTACATCAGAAGTGCCACGAACGTCAGCTGCTTTACCACTTACGATTACAACATCTGATGAGCCGTCTGTGAGGGAAGCTCTAGCATCAAATGAACGAAATCATTGGATCAAGGCTATAAATGAAGAATTTAACTCGCTCGAAAATGCTGGTACATGGAACACAAGCAGTTCAACCCTTGCAACTAAGCCGAACATTGCACTCCCATCTGGCATTATTTTAAAGCTGAAAAGGGATGAGCATGGGAATCCCTCTCGATTCAAAGCCCGACTGGTCGCAAGGGGGAATCTACAACAGGTTATTGGTACGAGCTATGCAGATCTATATGCACCAGTTGCATGCTTTGAGTTATTTAGATTACTGCTGACACTTTCAGCCTCCCATGGATGGTCAAGATGCCATTTGGACATCCAATCGGCATTTCTCTATGCCAAACTTCCTAGTTCGCTATCTATCTGGCTTAAACTGCCTTCAATTGATGACATACCCAGAGCAGATGGTTCGGTAGTCAAGTTAACCAAGTCACTTTATGGTTTGAGACAAGCACCAAGACTGTGGTATCAAGAGTTAACCTCAGTGCTACAGTCAATGCAATTCAAGCCGCTGAAAGCGAACGAATGCATATTCATGCGGTCGGAATCAAATGGATTTGTAATCATACTTGCTTATGTGGATGATCTCGCCCTGTTCGGAAGCGAGAATTTGATAGCTTCAGTTAAGCAGGATCTAGAAAATGTATTCCAAACGACAGATCTGGGTGCCACTGAGTTTTTCCTTGGTGTCCGTATCAAGGAAACATCCAAGGGATATCACATATCTCAAGAGGCATTGGCCCAGAAGATAATTCGCACTGCAAACATGTGCGATGCTAATCCATCCAAGACACCACTGCCGAACGGTCACGTGCTTTACGAGCCAAGGGAAAAATCAACTGCTGAATCGAGAGAATCTATGCGTAATGTTCCGTTTGCAGAAGTTCTGGGCGCTTTATTGTATCTCTCGACGCGTACACGTCCTGATCTCTCTACAGCAGTTTCGATGCTTGGAAAATATCAAGCTGCACCTCAACAGAAACATTGGAAAATGATGAAACACGTCGTCAAATACCTCATCGGCACTACTTCGTGGGGAATCAGCATTAGAAAGGACAAAGGTGAAGTACTTCTGAAGGCATGGTCGGACTCTGATTGGGCTCGTGATTTAACAAGGAGGCGATCCAGGAGTGGAGTGGTAATAACATTCAATTCTGTTCCGATCTGGTGGTCTTCTAGACTTCAGACAACAACAGCATTGTCAACTTCCGAGGCAGAATTCAATGCACTCTGTGAGTGTGTGCGCCAGGTTGTCTGGATTCGCGGTTTTCTCAATGAGATTGGCATTGTTCAGACTACAGCTACGAATGTATATCAAGACAATCTGGGGAGCATAGCATGGACAAAAGAGATACAAGGCTTGCGAAATGTCAAGCACATTGGGATACGCTATCACTATGTCAAGGAGCATGTTCGAAAGAAACACGTTCAAATAAGCTACGTTCCGTCTACGTCTAATAAGGCTGACTCCTTCACGAAAGCCTTAGTCAGTTCATGCTTTACTGAACAGCGTGATGCACTGCTCATCGCGCCTTCCGCACCGTGAGGGGGAATGTTGGAAATGGACTGCACCACGGTGCTCAGACGGTTTACAGTACACCTTATTTTCACCATTGAATCACCCGCTCCGAAATTCCTATGGCCTCGAGATTAACATCTCTGTCTCAAGTCTAAGTTGACCTCTCCATTACGATCTCGAGTTTTCCCGTACCTTCTAGAGTACCTTTACTCAAGTGGATCATCCCTGATACAAAATACAACGCTAGTAGTAGTATAAGTGCAGCGCCACCTCACCCTTCTGAAAAATAAAGGACAACGCAGTAGCACCGCTGCAACTAGCAAGCGAAACATCTTGGACTCTGACAGTCCTGCCCATCAAATGATGGTACCTGTTCAGATCACGTCGCATGTGGTGCAATCGGATAGTGAGACAGTTGGCCGCAATTCATTGGAGAATGTTGGGATATTCATATAACCAGGCGACATGCCAACTCTAGTGTCTGCGCAGGCACAACATTCTTTATAGTCTAACAGGTTATGAGCCGTTATCGCTAACCGGACTGCGTGAGTTCGATTCTCACAAGCACCGCTGCATCATAATTTATTCAACACGGCGACGCAACTACCGCCAATCACATCACAGCGACGACAAATCCCGCTACGACAAGTCAACAACAAGACTCTTATCTATTCAAGACAGGCTCCAACGCCTCAGGCTACTACGCCTCCTACCGCTTCACCGCTTGCCCAGGGAGCGGGGGCGTGTTGGGATATTCATATCCCTCATCTCCTCCCTGGCCAATCGGCTCCGCTCCGTTGGGATATCCATATAACCAGGCGACATGCCAACTCTAGTGTCTGCGCAGGCACAACATTCTTTATAGTCTAACAGAGAACGCTCTTTTTCAGGTCATCGATTGTCGGAAAAGCGCAACAATGCCGCTCCCAGATCGCTCGCTTTCGTCTCGTAGCGGAAAAAATGTCCAACACACAGCCGGCGTGGCTGTGATGGGTACTGCAGTATTTTGGAATACACACCAACAGCTGCGTCCTCACAGGGGCTCATAGTTCAGCTCTTTCCCACGCGCTCTCAATACAACTCGTTTCACAGTCTGCTACATCTTCCCGCTTCGCGACAAATAATTCCCATTCCATCTACGTCACGCCATCGCCGCACCGCTCGTCCACCGCCGAAATCTCTGCTGCCCCACTTCCCAATGTCGGATGTGGAATTTGTCACGGTGCACCAGAGTGATTACAGTACACTCACGTTCCATTAATGGAATTCGTACCCTAGCGAATTTCACTACACATGACGAGACTATCGATATCGTAACTCTTATGTTGAACCCTCTATCACACTCTCGAGTTCATTCGAACCTTCGAGTATATCTCTGCCAATCTGTTCTCTCTCAATAACCAAAATCACTTGTTACAAGTAGTATAAATAATCTCCAGCACAGTGGCACCGCTGCAACTAGCAACTTGAATTCGACGGACTTTGACACCCAAACGCTCCATCTCATCGCTTCCACTCTCCCAGCTCTGTCCGTTCCATTCATCTCCACAACTAACCCTCATCTCTCTGCTTGCTCCTCACACACTTGAAACGCCATGGGTAATTGCTTCGCTCGTCAGGACCCCTCACACAATGTACAGTCCGTCTCTTCAGCACCCCCGCTTTCTTCTCCCTCTACAGGTTTCTCTCGGCCCTCCTCATCGGTTCCACCTCAGCGCACCACTCTTCAGAAGCATGTCATCAAACCCAAAACTTTCTATGTCCCGTCCATTCAGCGGCCCGTGCTCGATTTGTCACCATCCTCCACCACGCCCGAGAGTGTTGTGAAGCGCGCCCTTCTGTCCGACAACCCATCACAAAACACTATCGCACTTGTTGGCATGGGCGGTGTAGGGAAGAGCACTGTCCTATGTGCCCTCGGCAGGGACAAGGACATTTGGGCCAAATTTCAAGACACTGTCTACTTCATTGAACTGGGTCACGACATCACGCTCTCATCGTTTGTGCGCCAACTGCAACAAATTGTCCAATCTGTGCTGCCGGAATTTGTAGAACAATTCAAAGAACTTGCTGCTTCTGACGATACGCACCGCTCGATGATCAGCCAGCTCATGGACCGTCTAACTTCGACACGATGTCTGCTGTTACTTGATGATGTTTGGGATGTCAATGCAAGTGTGTACAACTTGGTGTGTGTGATGTCGAAAGCAGTGGAGGGCAATGACAATTCATCGTTGAAGATGCTGACATCGACAAGAAGCAGGGATATTGCTGATGAACTTCGCACCTTTACTGTATCAATCAATCCCGAAGAATTGGACACCGATAAGACTCTCCGCATATTCTGCCACCATGCACGTATCAAAACTTCCGATGTCTCGTCGCTCTCACCTCAGAACCAGGACGCGCTGAACAGCATTGTCGAAACATGTGCTGGATTACCACTTGCATTGAGTGTTGCTGGCTCTGGAGTGAGGCAGCAGATGGACCCAAGCTCAAGTGTGTGTGACGAGAGTGCCTTTGGTCTGTACTGGGAGCGGTTGAAAACGAAGCCTGGACAAGTTGCTGGTGCAGAAGGTAGGGGTGGTCACAAAGGCCTGACCAATGCACTAGAGACGAGTGTACAGTTTCTCGAGGAGAGGTGGGAGTCGACGAAGAGGACAGAAGAACTGGTAGATGAGCTGAGTGCCAGAGACATGTTTCGGTCGTTGTGCATCATGGAAAAACAGAAGATTCTGCCAGTGTGTGTGATTGAGCGATTGTGGGGAGTGAGTGATGTGGAGGCTGGAGTGATGATGTTATCACGAAACAGTCTGGTGTCAGAAGTTCGAGAGGGGGGCCAAGGGGCAGTGGCAGTACGTGTTCACGACTTGGTGTTGGACCTAAGTGTGAAGATGAGTGAGGGAGAAGGTGGGACGATGAAGTGGCATGGGAGGCTGGTTGATTCGTTCGAAGTGTCTGGGAATGGGAGGACCGGAGACAGTGAGATCGAAGAAGAAGAATGGTGGAAGCTGAAGAATACGGAGAGCGAGAAGTACATGAGGGAGCATGTGGTTCGACACCTGCTCGGAGCTAGGCGCGTCTACAATGCGCTGAAGTTGTTGACGGATTATCGCTGGATCGAAGAGATGAACAAGGATGAAGAGCGAACACCGTTTCGAAAGGTAATTGCCGAGGTCGAGATGTTGCGAAAGTATCTAGAAGAAGAAGAAGAGAAGACGGAGAATGTGAAAAGAATAGTGCGCGATTTGGCAGTCATCGTGAGGGCAATGGAACGTAGCATGATGCCGTATTGTGTGAAGAATCGAGATGAATGCACGTATCAACTATTTGGGCGATTGCGAGATGTAGTGAGCGAGAGTGGAGTAGTGGAGCGAATAGTTTGTAGTATAGAGCGATATGGGGAGCGGCCTTGGGCTCGTTGTGGGCCTGGGGTGCTGGAGAGTGGGAGGAGCGGGTTAAGAGGTGTACTGAAGCTGGAGGGCGATGGGAAATGCATGTGTGTTGGTACGGGGGGAGAAGTTATAGTGGGAGGGGGGGAAGGGGAGATATGGGTGTTGGATGGAGGTGATGGGACGGTGAGGAAGGCTCTAGTTCATCGTGCAGGTTATCCTGTTGTGTCTGTATTTTTCGACCGCAGCAAAGGGTTGATTTATTCGTGTGATTATACTGGGCAAGTTACGATATGGAAGAACGAAGAGAAATGGCGAACGATGCAAGTGGAACTAGAAGACGAAGAAGATGAGATTTCATGCATGCAAGTATTGTTATCGTTGAAGAAAGTTGTTCTGGGTACTCGTAAAGGGCGACTATTCGTGATGGACATACCACGCGGGAGCGTAGTGCAAACTGTCGCTGCTCATGACGATGTAGTGAATTCGCTGGCCATCGTAGGAAGTGAACATGTGATGGTGTCTGCATCACGGGATGGAACGATCCGTGCATGGCATACGGAAAGTTTCGAGGACACCGGCGCCGTGTTCGAGGGGCACACAAAACCGGTGGACAGTGTGGCGTTGAGCGCTGATGGCAGACTACTGGCGTCAGCGTCGTGGGATCGAAGTGTTCGGGTTTGGGACGTGCAGAGTGGCGAGCAACTGTGGAAATCGCCAGACGCACATCATAATTACGTGGAATGTGTTCTGTTCAGTGGCGATGGGCGCTTGTTATTTTCTGCAGATTCTATGAAGACGAGTGTATGGCGGGTGGACAACGATGGTCGACATGTGTCACTCGTGGACACCCGCCCCTATCTGTCGCTTCGTGATGTACGATCTCTATGTCTGGGAGATGGCTCGGATCTGTTCGTGTTGACTAGAAATGAAGTGCAAGTTTGGGATGTGCGACAAGTCGGCAACACCATCGAGTCGGTCTCTCCATTTCTTCCAGACGTATGCAAGTTTGGCATTTCGGAGGATGGGTCAACAATGTTGACGTTCAATGTTCGGTGGAACTCGATGGAGATACGGAACGTGTGTGACGTGTCAGAGCGTATCGATCGCGTTATTTTGAGTGTCACAATTTCCGATGCGCATCATTGGCCTCAAATATTCGCCGTGTCAAATGACCAGCGATTCGTCGCATATTCTCACCATAGGAGTTGTGTTGTTTACATCGTTGACAGTCGGAATGGAAATGTTTTACATTCGCTTCCAGATCTTGAGGAATGGGCACTATCGTTGGCATCCGCTGAACAGGATGAGGCATCGAATTCTTCGAGTTCCGGTGACTCGAGCAGTGGGACACGGCGCAAGGTGCAACGGGGTATCGGGAGACTGTCGTTCAGTGCAGATGGAAATATTGTTTCAGCTTCTGCAACTGCAATAACGAACCCATTTGACAACAATCGGTCAGTCGTCCATACGAAGTCCATGTCCTGGAATGTGCAGTCTGGAGAAGCGCTGGACGAAGCACAGCTCAACGGCGATAGTACCGCAATGAGCAGCGCCGAAACTCCTCACTTGGTATGCAACAAGAAGTTGGACGGATGGTCCTTCGAATATTCACCGAATGTAACATACCGCCGAGGCGCATCATCTTCCATCATTGCCACCGTGGAAGGTCATGTGGGTGGAGCCCATTATATCGCCGACTCATCTCGATTACACCTTCTAACACGGGAAAGAGGTATGTTCTATATCGATCTCATAACTGCCAACACCCAAATCCCATCGCGCGATGAACCTCCCCCTATACCTTTTCTCTCCCAATCCCATCCACACCAATCAAAAAACACAGGCACAGATACCGGCACAGATGAAGTCTACGACATCTTTATCAGCCATGCCGGCCCTGACAAATTCACAATCGCCCTGCCGTTGTACAATCTGCTCGTCGCACTCGGTTTCAAGGTGTTTCTGGACCGCGCAGAGCTGCGGCCCGGGGAGGATGCGCCTGAGAAGATGATCAAGGCGATGCACACAGCGAAAATTGCAGTTGTGATACTGTCGCCGGAGTATGCAGCACGGAAATGGACTCTGAAAGAGTTGATGTGCTTTGTGGAGCGATTCCGTGCTGGCGGCGAGGGGTCAGTGATCATTATTCCGGTGTTCTACCGATTGACGCTGGATGACTGCAGAGACAAGAACACGCTGTTCAAAGTCGTGAACGATAGTGGGGAGAATGTGTTTGTGGTGGAAGGGTTCCTGGAGCGTATGGTGGATGAGCGCGAATATGAACTTCGTGATGTGTTGCAAGTTCTACAGTCGCTGAGGGGGGTGACTGGTATCGAGAACGAGGGGAAAGTGACGAATGGAGAGAGTGAAGAAGAGAAGGCGGCTCAAATGCAGTTTGTCGAGAAGATCGGGGACGCGATCGTGGAGGCGATGGGTCGTCTGAAGAGTGGGCGGGCTGCGGGTCCTAGTAGTGCTCGTTGATGAGAAATAGTAGAGTGAAAGGTAGAAAGATGATAAAGGACTTTTGCAAATGAAAAGTGTGATGGAGGACGTAGGTCGGGGTAGTAGTAGTGCTGGAATTTATTAGGCTATGGCTGGAACGGACGAGCTGCAATGACGACAATATGTGATACAGACGTTACGGTTCAAAATGCATCGGGACCGCTACAACACGACATGTGGGTTTTGGGTTGCGTGAATGCTGCCAAGGCTGTCGTTACAGACCGGAGGTCGATACGTGCACTCGATGATTTCGACCGTAGGCTGGAAACAGGCAGCCAGTAGACATATATGGTGCATCTCGCGGCGTTTCAGATTTCACACGCATCATGGTACGCACCGCCTTCAGTACACATCTCCACAAACGAGGTGAGCAACAGTTGACCATGATCGGTCACACCTATGTGCGCTCCGACGCACTATGCATCCTTGCGCTGGGCACAATCATGTGCTCGCCGTGGGACATGCTTACAATCGGTAATGGACTATGATGCGCTCACAAGCGTGTAGGCAGAGGATGGATGTTCACTTGGGATGGCGCAGAGATGAAAAGTGGCGTGCAGTTTGTCGGACCATGACGGGTGTGGGATGACCGAGTTGCAAACGGTGATTGAGATTGTGCGGATGGTTCGTCACGTGGGCGCACAGTGCCGTTCTAAGTCGTAATGGTTGCGAAAATATGAAAACTGAGTGTTTTTGAATATAGTCAAGAGGCTCAAATTGCGCTTGATTTGGGCATGAGCGTTCTTCGCTGGCTGCGACACGACCCGTGGACGATCGATGCGAAATCCGTGTGTGCTCCGCAGCATGGTTGCGATGGACGCAGCTGTACTAAATTAGTGCTCGTGTGCGATTGTTGATAGTGTTCATGGTCGTGGGTGCGCGATTGTGGAGGCCAGGATGTGGCTGGAAACCGATAGAAGTGCCAACCAGTTGACGCACCTCGCAAGTACATTTATTATTGTACAGCAATCATTGGTGGTGGGCGCATGTCGTGGAATGCTTATGGAATTACGTGGCACATAGATTGGAGGTATTGTAACGTTGTAGGGATGGGTAGAGTGTGCAATGGTCCGCTGCACCAGCCGAACTCATCATTGTGTAGAGCCACTGAGAACGTGCAGCAGAACATCGCACTCAGGCAATACACTCGTCTTCAAGTCCTGAGAAATACTGCCTGGTCAGATTACTGCCTACTCATGGAACAGGTGCACGCATAAGACGACCACTGGCGCATGCGAAGCGAATAGATGGCATGTGGAACGTCATGTCGGTCAAGGCGCCTGTATAGATACAAACTGCAATAGCGAGGGGGTGATCTTCAAGTGGCAATCCAATCCACTTCGCATGCAGAGATCTGAAACCTGGCCTGCAATTGTAGTCACCAAATGGATCAACGATGGACTTGGAATATCGAAGAGGACGAGCGCAACGCAGGTCGTAGACGACACATGGGAAGAACAAAGCTATTGCTGCACGATATCCCACACAAATCCATTTCCTACCGCCTCACAGCCTGCGTCGGACGCACGGGCTGAACGCAATCGACATGTCAGTACCCAAATGCAGTCACAGAATGAGCAATCATTCCCTCTTGCAGAGCTCCTGCACAACGGCGTACGATAGATGTTGCGAGCGGAATCAGGGGCTGTTGGTACTGTGCAGCTGTGGACTGCGAGTTGATCAGGTGATAGATGCTGCATACGGAGGGGGTGCTGTGAACGCAGTTATCGAGCACAACATGGCAGCAAGTTGAGGATGCGATTGGAGGGGATTTAGCGTCATTGCCAACGCCTGTTTCGTGTTCGCAACGATCAGAAAACGACTACACGCTGCATGACTTGAGCTTGACTGGTGGCAAGTTTCGCGTAGCGTTGCGCAGGCAGCGGGCAATGTTAGATTTGCACTAAACGACATCTTACCCTCCTGCCCGAGTGCAGCAGTTGGTTCGAACGAGTACACTATGTGCTGGATTTGGCGGTAGTGTACGCATGATACACCATGCGACAGTGTACACGAACTGTGGTTCGGGTGTACTTTCCGTGAGGTACATGTTCTGTTCTGAGGCACGTCGAATAGAACTAGAGTATGTGTGATCTCCGCAAACAGGATATGGACACGTGGATGACACCCAACATTTTCTTTTGGCCCCATTAGAGCTCATGAATTGGGTAGAGGTAGTTTCCACTGCCGCTAGTTTTGCCGATGAATTTCGGGCACCTGCCAGGTATCGTATCGGTCAGGGATCCCGCGCTGACAAGTGGAGCGGTGAATGAATTCTATTTCTATGCGTGCTTACAGCTGGAGATAAGGTATGATCATCCGACAGAGATCGGGTTGGGCACGGCGCGAAATAACAGATTGACGTATTCTAATCTGGTACTGTTTCTATCGGATATGACTGTTGGATAAATACCTTTATCCTCGTACAACCACTAAGTCACACCGGACATGTGGTTCACTGGTTTTACAGGTTATGGGCCCAGGCACTCCACTGGCACACTTCACACCATCCCGGGTTCAACTCCCGACGATTACACACAACTTCCCTCCTGTCCGGGCCAAAATAGGCAGGTCTAAATACCGTGAGTGTTGGATAAATACCTTTATCCTCGTACAACCACTAAGTCACACCGGACATGTGGTTCATTGGTTTTACAATGACGACCACTTGTAGGCTACACCGGCTGTCTTTACCAAATTCTCAATGATGTAATGCAAAGGTCTAAAGCACGACGCGCACCAGCGCACAAAGGGCGTTTGCTCTCGTTGGAAAGAATAACGACTCGCTAGAATTCAATTGAGTGTTGATGTGTCTTGCGCATCAATCCTTTCACACTCTGCTCAGCGTCGGTACCAGCTTTCGCATCACTCGGCACGAATTCTGAACACAACAATCCTTGGATCCCACCTCGGTTATTTCGGCATCAGTGCCTCTAGTACAGCGCCCAAGTCCTGTCATGGAACAAGTTCTCCGAGACTCAACCGGACCTCTTCGGCATCTTCTACTAAATCTTCTGATGCATCCAAAGATCCCGCGTTTCCTTGCGGCAATTCTTTCCAACATACTTATCGCTTCAGCATGTCGTCAGTTTCAATCCTATAAGTAATTTGAACAACGAAATGAAAGATGTACGGACATAGAAAGAAATGGACGCAGTGGTAGTGTTTGACGAGAATTTCGATTTCTTTCTTAACCAATTTGATTTCGGCTAGGGACTGATTGAGAGAACAAGTCGATGAGGATTCCTGGTGCTCCGAAGTATGCGTATCGAGAGATACATTATTGACATCCAGGGATGTTTCACTGGCCTGCGAACGAGAGTTGACATCAACAACGCTCTGATGGGTGGAAATCTTGACTTCAGGAACCTCATCTTCAGAGCTCACATAGTAGAATATGAGGCTTAGAAGGAAGAGGAATACGTAGTTGTGGTACATTGTGACGCAAAAGCTGTGATACCAATGTATGCGAGTTATGTGGTGTGACCAACTGGAAAGGTTTGAGTGCTGCAGTGGGGGCTGAATTTATAGGCGACTGGAGGGCAGCAGAAACGGCTTTTGTGGTAAAGAGATGGGCGTATCGATGAATAGAGCACCGAATGAAGTATTCAAAGTCGTTGCGATTGCGTTGAATGCAGATGTTTTGTCAAGATGGGATTGTGACGGCAGAAATGATACTAGACCACTTTGATAGATGAACTATATGGACTTTAGTTGATGGATAACTTGTCCATGAAAGAGAGCAATGTTTTTTGCTGACTGGCCATTGCGTGAGTGGTTGGGGTGAATAAGAAGAAGGAAAAATCGTACATCACGTCAAAGCGTGTAGGTTGAAAGTTTTATGGTTCCTTTCGCGATGTAGATTGCATCTAGCTCTCCTTCGTCTGATGAGGCAAGGAGCGATATGCTGATATACCATCATGTATTGGGTTCCGTACCAGGACACTGGATATCACAAGTCGAGATCTGGCAGCGAAGAAGAAGTTGAACAACGTGTAGGTATTTTTCGTCACTATGTGACAATAGTCTTCTGAGTGAAATATAGCTATCGTATGAGGTTCACAATCAGCATCCAAATTTTCATGAAAACAAAGGGAGCACATTGGGTGAGTGAAAGATAAACGTTGTAAACCACGAGCGGGGGAACCTGCCGTCGAGCCATGGAACTCGCAATGTTGGAGGTGCTTCAAAGCAAGGTCACATCATACAAAAGGCTGCATTCACTGGTTTGTTTGGTGATCAATTCCGGCTGTTGTGTAATGATACTACTACACACACTGAACCTGGAATTATATTGCACTCGTGAACAGAAAGAAGAGAAGGGCACGAGAATCGATCGACGCAGAGTAGAATGATTTTGAGATTGTGACAAGATGTATGGGTGCAGTCACCACAGCAGCAATGACGATTATTAGGGTTTTACAGGGATAAACAATCACGGAAATCCCATATCCATGTGTCCGTCTAATTATGATACGTTTCATTCCTTCACCCGCGCAACTCCACAATTGGTGAACTGGAAACGGCTCCGCACACTTGGACACACAAGCCAGATATACGAAAACAGAAGTGACCGTCACTTGATGAAACTCGTGTGAAAAATCCTTTTTGGCCTGGCATGTCGGCATCTGAGGAACAAGCTCTCTCAGCATTTGGGGAGATTGTCGTAGTCTCATCGCGGATGGAGGGTAATACAGAAAGGGCGACTGAACTGAGCGCAGAATCCAGCTGGAAACACCCTTAGTTGTTACGCACGTCGCTTGATCATAAATTCACACCAGAGATATCTTGCAGTTGGTGGGGTATTTTGGCTAACAGTAGGGCAATAGTAAACTGCCGCTAGTGTGCTGGCTCCTTTTGTTTATTTCCCTGCCAGTCGGATTATATGTACATCATGACCTCCTTTCTAATCCGGATTCTTGTACCACATCAGTAGAAATTCCACTAGTGACGATGCCGCTCATCCTTTCTCTCTAAAGGTTCGATGTATCGATATCGCAGTGATTCAATCACAAGACTCCCGGAACGTTCACTTCTGTACTGTAATCAGTGCGTACCACTATTAATCAGTAATAATGGTAGCCGGGGAAAGTGCACAATATATTGCAGACGGTGATACGTACTGTCTTCGCGTGCGTGCACCACTTCTCTCCTTTGAAGAGAGGTCACAATGCGAGTGCTTGCTGTACCATCTCAACATCATGATGCGAGGACATGAAGCTTTCAAGCATTTTGGGAATGTCTTCTCGTAAGTTTTCCATTGGCTCCCATGTGGGATCCTCATGATCAAACCCTTCCCATTTCACTTGGACCTCATACCTGGCCAGCTCATTGTTATAGCGCAGGTCGAGCAACTGCTCCGCCTTGTTATAATGTGGATTATTATTTGCAACAGTGTCCAATAGTGTCTCGGTCACATTGAGACTGGAATCAGCATAAAACTTCAACCGATTAGCATGAACCAAAGTTAAAAGTCCTGAAAGGAGATCTTCCACCTCATAAACAACGTCAGAATCGGCTCTTGTGATACGTTGAGGCCCACGCCATTTGATCCTAAGCTTGTTGCCATCATTTTTAAGCCTCTGCGCGACTAGTACATAGTCACCAACTGTGAAATTAATCTCACTCACATTTGTTCTAGCGTTGTGAGCTGCGATAGATTGTTGTCTTTTCTTTGTTCGACGGAAAGAGACTTCTTTGTGTAAATCATCAGATGCTTGGAGCAACGATTTGATACCAGCAATCTTTTGCGCCTGTATGAATGATAAAGAGCGAGGTTCTGGAACTGAAGGTGGAACGATAGAAAGAAGTGGGCTGTCTGCGGGTTGTCCAGTGAAAGCCGTGATTGGAGCGATATTACCCAGAGAGGGGCGCTTAGAGTGATTCAGTATTGTCTGAATCAGACGAATTAATTTGGGCCAATCCTTGGTATCCATACGAAATTCCGAAAGCAGAGCTCTTGCAGCTCGAAGAACCTCCTTACACATGCTTTCCACTGTTCCATTGGACTGTGGACAATATGCTGTCGTGAAGTGGTGTCGCGTATGCAACTCTCTATTAAGTTGACGCATAATTGTATTGCAGAAATGACTGCCTTGATCGCTCACCCAAGTATAGGATACGCCAAAGGATGCGAACCATCGACAAAGTACTTCTACCGCTGTTGCGGCATCTGCCACTGCTGTTGGCTCAAGCCATACGAATGAAGACGCGTCATCTTTTAAGATGAGCACGTACTGGTGACCAATGAAACTTTGTCCCATGAAAAGGTAATCAAAGTGCAACACTTCATTGGGTTTATCAGAATGCAGAGCATGTGATAGCGGTCTTGGAATCCTGTGGCCTCCAGTAGTCGCCAGGCAGTGTAGACAAGACCTACAGAACGACTGAATGTCGGAATCCATATTTTTCCAATAAAACATCTCGGAAATTGTTTTGAGTGTAGTATCTGCTCCACGGTGTCCACTTCTTCCGCAATGTCCTATAATGCATATGCGTAGTTGAAGTTCCACAGCATGGGAAGGAATCCAGATTGATCCTGACTTGGTGACTGCCATTCCCTTCTTTTTCCTCTTTGGTGGGAGTCCCTCTTCATTTCCAGAGGCTGCCTTCTGTGCCGTTATGATATCGACTGACGAAGGCCACTTGAAATCTGAATCCAAGTCGGGTGCCACTGGAGCAACGAAAAGTGCCGATAGTTTAGCACGGACTGATGCACCGTGATTTTGTACCACTGTGGGGGCTCCCCAGCGGGACATCAAGTCCGCCCAACAGTTTTCGGGCCCGGGAATATGGATTATGGTGTAACGGAATGCTGAAAGCCTCATAG
The DNA here is from genome assembly GCA_030407315.1 of Asparagopsis taxiformis. NCBI lineage: Eukaryota > Rhodophyta > Florideophyceae > Bonnemaisoniales > Bonnemaisoniaceae > Asparagopsis > Asparagopsis taxiformis. Next base: position 34,228 of record JALQPE010000825.1, read on the forward strand.
CCCATCTCGAAATCTTGCTTGTAGTGTGCTTACCCATCGACTGGCGTGAAGATAAGGGATCAAATATGAATACCAAGTTCTTATGGTCGGTAAACAGGAAAAATCCTTCCGGGCGAAGAAGGAGGTAGTCCAGGCGCAATACCGACTCGATTATTGCGAAAGCCTCCTTTTCTGCAGTCGACCAACGAGAGCGCGATCCAGTGAAAGAGCCTGATAAAAAGGCCAACGGCTGATGTCTCTGGTCGACAAAGTCAGCATCAATATCAACCGCAGGAATTTGAGTGAGCACACCCGACCAATGAAACTCTGAAGCGTCTGTATAAAGGCATAGAAGCTTACAGGAGTCAGGGTGAGCGAGCGTAGTGGAATGTAATAGAGAATCCTTGACATTCTGAAATGCCTTTCGCTGGTCATCACCCCACAAGCTATCAAGCTTAATTTTGGCAACCGCGTGCCTCGTGCGCTTGCCCGCCATCTTGTACACATCCTCAAGAGTCGCATGAAGTGATGCTACAACTGTAGTGAATGATGGAATCGAATGTTTCATCCATGTTGCTGCACACAGGAACTGTTGCAGGTCTGCACCAGTGATGGGGTGAGACATATTCAGAAGGCCGTTTAGACGGTTTGGGTCCATTCGAATTCCATCCTTGCTTATTGAGCGGCCACACCAACGCACTGTCTCCAGATAAAGTCTACACTTTTTCGCATGCAGTTTCAAATTGTGCTCTCTGCAGATACCAAAAAAAGTGCGAAGAATAGTGAGTAGTTGAACTACTGTTCTACAGTGAATCAGTATGTCATCTAGCCATTGTAGCAGAGAGTCGCGAATATCTCGGCAAAGAATCTGTACATTGCTTTGCAGGTATGACACTGCATTTGTTTGCCCATGCATTACTCGTGTAGGTGTGAATACTCCATCGGCTGTAATGAAACTTTGGCATTCTTGTGAACTAGGGTCCAGTGGTAATTGCCAATACCCTTGACACAAGTCTAAAGTGGCAAAACAGGTGTCATTGGTTAGTTTCGCAGTGCAAGATTCCAGGTCTGGCATTGGCCAGACGAACGGAATTGTCTGTGAATTGACCGGTCTGAGATCAACCGTGAAGCGGAAGCCCTCTGGTCCTGTCTTGGGAACAACCAATGGTGCGCAAGCCCATTGACTGCTATTGTTAGGGAATATTAGTCCCAATTGTAACAGTTCATCAACCTTCCGTCTTAAAAATTCAGTTTGTTGTTCTGAATAGCGTCGGACTCGAACCCTAATTGGTTTTGCGTCTTCCTTTAGGAGAACCTTCATAGGAGGAAGACGTGCCGGTGGATCTGCACCAAGCTTGGTTCGAAAAATATCTGAGTATTCTCGAACAAGAGCAGACATATCATTATGATACTCTTCTGGTAAGCCCTCTTTTATGCAGTCTTCCAGCATCAAAGAAATTCCATCTGCCGATTCCTTGTCATTATCTACACCCACAGGTAGGCTGTGCTCCGAACCATCGTCCATAGACTTTGCATAATCTGAACTCTTGTGGATTTTAGATACTACCACCTTGTCAACAGAATATTCAGGGCATTCATCAATTGGTAGTGTATCACTACTCTGATCCGTCGGTGTAAGAAGCAATTCAGCCAGTTTCCCTTCTCTGCCCCCGTTTCTTGGCCATGAAAACTGTCTTCTATCCCATTGAAACCTATGTGTGAGAAGTCCGCATCATGATAGAGGTGCCTTACTGTAGAAAGGTGATTCTCCAAATCGAATCCTATGGATTGGAGCAAGGGGCGCGAAAGTAAAACCTCATCCATATCTTCATCAAACACGAGATACTCAACATTCCGTAGCCGTAAAGGTCCTGTAAGCAAATGGATTGTAGTAGATATACGTGCCTTACGTTTCGCAGTATACAACTTCTCTTTCCCCACCTCGTCACGTTCGTTCAGAGCAAGACCCATAGAAATTGGTTCTGCGAGCGGTAAAACATTGATAAACACACCAGCTTGATATAACTCTTCCAAATGTCTCCCAGAGAGCGAGGCATGATCTGATCCATAGTCGCCATTGACAGTAACCAGTACCTTGTCTGCCAGTAAGGCCTTGAACCGCCCTGCCGGGATTTCTCGAGTAGAATCATTCAATCGACTAGAGCTAGTGATGGATTCGTTTAACATACTAAGCCGTCCGCTCTTGGTCTTTTTGTCTCGGTATAGCTTCAAATACCTATCCTTTTCCTCCTGGGAAGTGTTTGGACATGATCTTATATAATGTTTGCCGCTACAGGACGGATTGAGACAGTCTGGCAGTGCTTTGGATGGCGAGCAGAGACTGAAGATACATGAGAAGCCTTCTCAGAAGTATCCTTATTCTTGTGCGTGCTGGAGTTCGGAGGTACGCAAGGAGAATTCATAGAACTCCTTACAGTGACATTATCGCGTCTTTGTGGTTTGCTTTTTTCATGCTGATGAGGTGGCGTGGACTTTATCGGGACGTACTCTTCACAAGCTACAGCACGTTTCATAACCTGCTTGTAAAACTTCATCCAATTATCTTCCAGATCGTGTACTCCTAGTTCAAGATCTTGCTGTATCCTGGTCTTCAGGACATTGGGCTTCAGCATTTCGCATATATGTCGAATAGAGAGAGCTGGTTTGTCTTCGATCAGCCTTCCCATTTCTTGTTCCTCAGCAAAGTTTGATAGTCGGTAAACAGAGCCTGAATTCGAAGTTCTGGATCTGGTTCATTTACATTGATCTTGACTGACGTCTTTATCGCTGACTCGAGGTCCTCTAGCGATATGGACTCTAGCTTTATTTCTTCTTTGCTCTTTAGAAATTCTTCCAGTATATCATCTGTCAATTCCTTGAACTCGGATACACCTGGAAACGTCTCAAATGCAATTAAGGATAGCAGAAGATCACGATCGACAGATGAGATTATCGATACCGGCTTCATATTGCTCCCTGAAGAATTTGCATCTTGTATACGCAGTAGATAGTTTTCACGGTTCCGGAGGAAGGTGTGGATGGCTTTGCGTCCAAGTTTCTTCAGCTCCGGGTGTGCAATTGGCATGAAAACTGGTTGCCCAGTAGATGACGATGTACCTTGATCGTCCATACTAGAGAGCTTAAGAGAGATGAAGCTCAGATAGGCCTCACGATGATTGCTCAGAAGCTAAGTGATCACTTTGGCTAACAGTAGGGCAATAGTAAACTGCCGCTAGTGTGCTGGCTCCTTTTGTTTATTTTCCCTGCCAGTCGGATTATATGTACATCATGACCTCCTTTCTAATCCGGATTCTTGTACCACATCAGTAGAAATTCCACTAGTGACGATGCCGCTCATCCTTTCTCTCTAAAGGTTCGATGTATCGATATCGCAGTGATTCAATCACAAGACTCCCGGAACGTTCACTTCTGTACTGTAATCAGTGCGTACCACTATTAATCAGTAATAATGGTAGCCGGGGAAAGTGCACAATATATTGCAGACGGTGATACGTACTGTCTTCGCGTGCGTGCACCAGGTATACACTCAAAGCGACGACACCCTCAGCAAAAACCGGGCGTAATCTTCAAGGAGTAATCTAGTAAGAGATGTGTCACAATGGCTTCTTTCTAAGGCAACAATATTTCCGTTGAAAACTCGGCAATTGTCTTGTACGATTACCTCAAAGGGTGGAAAGGACTGTCCAGGTAGACCACCTGAAAGAAAAAGATCATATCATGCTCCACTATATGATGACGGAAGATGTTCTATTCTATTCCTACTTCAACGCAACTACAATCTAGAGAATGTTACATCCTACACCGAACAAACCACAAGTAGCAGTAAATCCATGTTTGATACCGTGGTATTGTCAGACTATCAAGAACTTTGTAACTGCGAAGGCACTAGAGTCACGCCCGGAGTAATTATATGTATATCCTTACTATCCCTAGTCTCAATGACGCGCTGCAGATGATACGGCCAACACACCGACTGATCTCAAAGATTAGATCTTCCAACTCGGATACTGATACACGCGAGTGTGTGCGTTATACCCCTCGAGGAGTACTCGTTGTTCCAACACGGCAGACAGTGTGAACTTACGGCGACTGAATACGTCTGCTGCTTCTCTATCCATGATCTACTAGCAGAATCTGCAAGCTGTGACCCACACCATCTTCTTTCAAACTGTTTCTTGGATGCTTGTTGTCGATCGTGACGCAGAAGAGTGATTTATAGATCGATTGTGGACGCATGATGAACGCAATGGATGTGAAATATTGAGCACTGGTTCGCCATACCCTTCCGCCTTACTGGTTTGGTGCTTAAGTGATGTGACTGAAATGGAGCAAGGCAGATCTGACGGCTTTTTCGGCACACCAGAGAAGTTTGATACGTTCACTGGATGATTTCTTACGCAGCCTGAGCATGTGTAGCCAGTGGACATGTATAGTGCATCTGGAATGATTTGAGGATTCAGACGCACTCTCCGCATTCCGTACGCACCATACATGGACAGGCTACAACATACGGTTTCAAAAACTGGCTGCTGCAGGTACCGAGCAAGCTCGGTAACATCCGCATGCACTCCGACGCGGTACCCGTCCCTGGGTGTGCATTTATATGTTCGACATGTGGAACAATCAATAGTTGAGAATCAGGAGGTGCTTGTGAGGTTGAGACAGCTTCACGAGACGTATGCGCTGCTTGCAAATACCAATTGACAATGGTGCAGCCATCGGGGTGATGTCGGAGGATAGATATCCATTCAGTTGAGATGGCGCATGGATGGAAAGTGGCGTGCAGTAAATCGGAACATGATGGGTGTGCAGAGGTGGACGCGGAATCAAGTTAGCGTCGGCCTACGCGGTGGTGGACTACGAGAGAGCAGCTTGTTACACCGATGGACAGTGCGATTCGATTTCAAGCCGAACTGAATTACTTGTGAAAGTGTGTGAAAGTTATGGCAGAAACAAGTGGGAAAGTATAGAAACTGAAAATAGTGTGAAATATTTGGTGATTTGAATTGACACACTGAGATGTACCCATACACACTCATCCGTGCAGACCATCGAATCGTCACGAACTCAAACTGTACGACAGTCGCTTCACTCTGCCGCACGAGTTCCCAACGTGGCGAAACGCGCGTGCACGTGCAATGCGGCGTCAAAGTTTGCCTCTCAATTTTGTGGCGACGGACAGAGAGTGCGATAGTGTTCGGGTGCAGTTTCTAACGGATTCCGGCGTGCATGGAACAAGTTAATCCTACCGTCTTTGCATCGCATCGGGAACATGCGGCATGGACGAATCGTATGTATGCAACGCGCTTGGACTATTTGGAGCAACCATGTCTGAAGATGTATATCAGTTACGTCAATTGACTGACATGTATGCTGATTTGGTTGCGGCAACACTTGCATTTGTCAGTTTGTGCATTGAATTCTCGCCAGTGCGTGATCCATGTATGGTATACAACGCGGCGCAGTACGTTCCATCCGTGACTCATGCGGAGATACGTCCACTCCTCAGCTATTTCCACATTCGATCCGATTGCCTGTTGTAAACTTGTAGCGCTAATTCATATAATTGAACATCGTAACTAGTTTAATAATCCTTGCTCGAGGCGTATCGTTTATTCCACTTTCCTTTGCACCCGTCTTCTTCCCAGTGCCGTAACAGCGTGCAGTTTGTGTCATATGATACTACTCTACAAACAATGAACGCGTTGACTAGACAGAAGCAGCCGTGGCACTCAACTCAGCAAATGTTGATCATTTTCAATCTGTCCACAATCGTCACCATGCCCCGTTTTGTCGTCGTTCCATGCCCACACTAGTTCATCCACTGCCCACGGATCTGATCGCTGCGCTGCTTTACACGGCCGACTACAGTGTCCTACAATGCCTCTCCTTCCACGACAGAAGGGCGCTTATCACGACACGCGGGGCTGTAGACTATGATTCGTGGCACAGCTTCTCCCAGATGCTGAACACGATGCAGCATGATTGCAACCGGTGTTTCCAAGCAATGACTCTACCAACTCGGGCCACAAATTTAATCCACTTCACATCTCAATTCGACTCCTCCCGAAGACTACCAGCCATTTCACACAGCCGTCTGCGACACCGCTGCTGGGGACTCCTTGCCCTCCGCTTCACCGACTCGTCTTCCACCAGCACTCACCCCTTCCCTGCCCCTGTTCTATTCGTCCTGTCCAACGGCTGCAATTCACGATCCATGGCTCAGCTCTGACCTCCGGACACTGTAGGATCCGCATCACAGTATTCTGTTTGGTATGATTGGCTGCCACTTGGCAGATGATCATTGCACACAACACATGCTCTACTATGGATTGATGACTGATGTAAATGAGAAGGGTTACTCCTTGATACCATTTACTCCGACGGCGCTGTCGTCCAGTGCCGGTTTAAATACCAGTGTATGTGCCTACTGTAATTGTATGTATGATTAGTATGATCATCCGATGACGTAGTCTTTCGGAGTCATGACGCGGATAACCGGATTGATCATCCGACAGTCGCCGCGCGCGTGATGGAGAAAGGCGTAGTAGCTGGATTTGTTTGGCGGAATTGTGCTGGTTTGAGTGCTTTAGTTAGCACATCTGCAGCGTTTTTGTTGGAGGGAATGTGTTTGACTGTGATTTTGTTTTGTGTGATTTTGTTCCTTGAGGTAATGGTATTTCACGTCTATGTGCTTAGATTTAGGCGTGGAGTGAGGAGTATTAGCGGTAGTGTGGGAATCGTCCCGTATTGCGCTGCGAGCGGTCGCGGGGAGGACAATTCCAGGCGTCTGGAATGGGCGCCAGGAGGGGTCCGCTTAAGCGGTACGCTCGAGAGCGTGAGTGGGTGCTTGATAGGGAATCAGCTGCGAAGAGCCGCGTTGGGAATCAATGGCCTCGGTGACGTGGCAAGGCAATTGTCGCCCAAGGGCGAATGGGCGCGTGCCGCCTTGCATTGGCACGGGCCACATTGCTTACGCGGTGTAGGACCAGCCGGGATGGCGGTCACTAAGAGAGTTCTAGAATCGCTTGCCTTGTCAGGGCGTGTTGAACCGTAACGCGCTCGTGAACTTGCGTTTCGCACGTCGCTCGGTCGCGGAGGCAATCGGGTGGTACAACGGCGGAACGCGCAGGGTCGATCGCAACACGGGATTCGCGGGCCGGCGCAAGCCGTGATCTCAGGGTGAGATCACCGAGTAAACTCGAGCTCCAACACGATCCACGCAGGGGTCGTAAATCCCTGGCCTAGCGGTATGCGACGCAACGCGCGGTCTCGCGGTGCGACGCAATTCGACGGTCGGTAAACGCGGCGCGCGCGCACGTACGTCGGCGATCGTGAGCAATCCGCACGCAACGTCGTAACGCAATCGTCCTCGCGACGCGCTCAACGCTTAACTCGTAGCTGCGAAAGTGCTGACTGTTTTATTGGTAGGGTGCGAAGCCATGCGACCACTAATAGCTAACTTACTTGGGACAGGCTGTCCTTGTGTGGCCGGCCGGCGGCGGCCGCACGCTCGCACGCAAAAAGGGAAATATTTGGGAAAAGACTTTCGTCATAAAAAACCCAAAAAAGGGAAATAAAGGGAAATTCGCGGAAAACGCTACACGTGGCGCGGCTCGCGATTTCGTGGCAACGTACGCGCGCACGCGCTCGCATTGACGCTCCGTGACACGTAATCAAGGCGCCACGCGTACTCTCGCTTACTAAACTAACTCAAACGGATGCTTGCGGACTAACGTAAACGCGCGCTCGCATCGGTTCCATCGCCAACTTAATTGCACCACACTCCCCCCGACTAACTTCACAGCGCGTCCTCGCGCGCAACGTTCTTTGTGCACACCTTCAGCTCTCTTCTGTCTTTTTCTCCTCTTCCAATCTTCTTCTTCTCTTCCATCCTTCTACTTCTCTTCCATCTTTCTGTCTCTCTTCCATCCTTCTTCGCCATCTCGCGCGCGTTCGCTCCGTTAACGCCACACGCGCTCGCGCTTCGTGATGTCGCGCGATAATAACGCTCTGCCGAGTTGGCTTCGCGCCGGCGCTGCGCCTCGCGACGAACCGTCGACGCCCACGAACGCGTCTCCTCGCCCTGCGCGCATCGCGTTTCCTTCTCTTTCAAGCCCGGAGAGTCCCTATTACATGTCCATGGCGCAAGCATCCTCCTCAACCGTACCCGTAACCGCGAGCGGCCGTGGCGGCAGTGGCGTCGTCGCGTCGTCTGACGTTGTCGCTACGGTGGATGCGACCGCGACTCCAACTTCTGCGTCAGCTGCGCGTTCTGGGAGCGGCGTCCCGCTTCGTTCGGTTCCTGCGCCTGCGTCCGTTTCGCTTCCGTCGGCCGCGCAAGACGCTCCGATCGATTCCGCCGCGCGCGCTATGACGACCCGATCGCGTTCCGTTTCATGCCACGCCCTATGCCGACGTGGGCGGAATTGGGCCGTCGCCACTTCTATCCGCAGCGCTTTCAGTGGACGCGCATCGCTGATGTATCGCGCTATGCCGTGTTTACCGCCCACAAGGATGCGCAAGCGGTGTGGGACGCGCGGCGTGAATCGGCGTTGTGCGATTTGGCGGTCCCCGCGAACTTACCGTGCGACGCGTACTTTCTCGAGGACGAAGCCGACGAACGACTCGTACGCCACTTGGCCCGGTTGCGCGTGATGCGTCGCGACGAATTTGCGCGCGTCGACCCATGGGCCGCGGCGCCCAGTGCGGGCTTCTTACTTGATGGCGGCGTTCCGTGGAACGACGTCGAGCACGAAGGGGAGGCGAGCGTGCCATGGTTCCTGAACGCGGATATGCGCCCGGAAGCGCGGCGCGAGTTGCGTTTGCGGCACACGTCGGGCTACTTCGTTACGTATCGCGATATCGAATTTCGCGAGTTTCCTGATGACCGCGTCGCCGCTTTCTTCCCGCGTTACGATGCGCGCGATTGGCCGGAAGCGCCCGACTCGTTGTCGGTGCCGCTTCCCTGCGTGTTCCATTACGCGCCGTCGGTACTGCTCGGGCGCGACGTTCCAGTCGAGGCTCGTTCGTATTTCTGGGCTATCGCTCTGAGCGAGTGGGTGGTGATGGTTGCCGCCGCGTGGCTTCACGTCGCTTACGTCGAGCGCCCTTCTTGCGCTTAAACGAAAAAACTGATCGCGGGAATCGAGCGCGTCGGCGTTTCGGCGATCGTGCGGGGCGGAACGTATACGGCGGCGCACCTCGAGAGTCTCCTGACGGAGCATCGCGCGTGCGCGTGGGACGAAACTCCGGTTTTCGATCTCGCGCCTGGCATGGACTTCAAGGAGGGCGGGCAATGGTTGCCCTGGGAGCGCGGAGCGCGGCGTCGTCGACTGGGCGCATGGTTCGCTTGGCGTTCACCGGCATACTGAAATTCCACATCTCCTTCTCAAGTCGCCGCGCAATCCGTCGCGCGACGCGTTTGCGCATTTGGAAGCGCGCGATGTCGTTACCGTTGATGCAGTGTTATCCGCGCTGTCAACTAACGAACTGCACGTTATGCGCGCGACCGATTCGCGCGAGTACGCGCAGTATCTCGGCATGGCGGCGTTGTTGGCGATCGAGCGTCGGCGCTTCCGAGACGGCCGGTATTCTCTTTTCTCCGAGCCACCGCGCGCTCCTATCGACGTCGAGCGACTCGACGCGGCGCTGCGCGCGGAGTACGTGAAGGTTTTACAACGAGTTGCAGGCCTTGAAAGCGGCGTCTTCCGGCCACGGCGGGGCTGCGGCGTCCAGCAGTGCGGGCGAAGGCGGGGCGGCGGTCAGCAGCGCGGCGAAGAGCGGCGCGGGTGACAGTGCTGCTGCGGGCAGCCGCACGGGCGCAGGCGATACAAAGGCTGATAACGTGGCGGCAAGTGACGCGGCTACCATTGCCAACGAGGCGGGTACTGTTTTGGCCGAATCAGACGCGAACGTGTTGCGGGGCCAGCTTGCCGCCGCCGAAAAGGGCCGGGAGGAGGCGTTGGCGCGCGTGGCGTTGCTCGAAGGGCTCGCGACGACGCTTTGGCGCGAATGGCTTCCGCCGTGGAGGGCCGCAGCGAAGCGCTGGCGCGTCTGACATCGGTCGAGCAGAGCCGTGACGAGGCGCTGGCGCGGGTGACGACGATTGCGCAAGCGCGCGACGACGCTGCGGCGCGCCTTACCAAAGCGAACGCAACGCGCGACGAAGCGGTGAGTCTCGTGCACGAGGCTGAAAAGACACTTAAGGACGCGGCTGGACGCGAGGCGACGTTAGAGCGCAAGGCCGGGGAAGATGCGACGCGGATCGAGCAGATGCACAAGGACATCGGCGACTTGCAAGAACGCGTGGCGAATTACGAACGGGCTGCCAGCGGCAATCGTGCGATGATCACGACCCTCCAAGAACGTTGCGAGGCTGCTACTTCGGCGCAGGAACGGGCGGAACGCGCGCTTAGCGATGTCGAAGCGAATCTCGCGGGCGAACGTCAACGGGGTGCAGAGCGTGTCGCTGCGGTGCGTCGGGTGTATACTGCGCGTGAACGGGAGACCGTTCGTAGGATCCAGGATACGATCGAACGCACGCATCGCCTCGGCACGACGCTGAATGATATCGTTGGCTTAGTGCAGCGGTCGCCCGAAACGTCCGCGGCGGGGGGTGGTGTCTAACAGCGAGACGCAGTCGGTCAGCGGTCTTAACGAGGGAGCGGAAGGGGGAGGTGATGCGTCGGTCGCGGTAGGAAGCGACGGGGCCGGTCGCGGAGGTGCGCGCCCAACGACTCGCGCTCGCGCGGCGGCCGCAGCGACCGCACGTCCCAGCGTTCCTCCTTTGCGTCTTGGCGTGCAAGACGGGCGCGTCGTGCGCGTGCTGAATTCCGAGCGACGACGCAATCACCAAGCAGACACGGCTTCAAGTCGTGCTCGCGCGCGCGGCGCAACGGGCAGTTCTTCGAGCCGACGCACGCGCCGCGAGGATAACGCACGTGAGTGAGCTTCTTCGTCCACATCCGGGCTAGCCGGTAGTCCATTCTACTCCCTCGATTAAACCTCATGTGTTTTGTTAACTTCGCCTTGGCTATCCTTCCTTTCGTACGCGCGGCGCGAATTGCGTTTGCGGCGCATGCGTAGGCGCGACGGTGTACCGCGCGCGACTGCGGCTGCGTCCAGCGGCTCCTCGGAGTGTCGTGCGGACGTCCGGGTGGGGAGCTACTAGCCAAGGTTCGGTGCGAATTTCGTCGCGCGAGTCGCCGCTTGAAGCGGTGATTGCCCGGTGACCGCGTCGACGCTCGGGATTCGCGAACGACGCGGTTGGGGCGTTGGGGCGAGGCGGGAGAGAGGGGGATAGAGCTGTTGGCCGGTAGGCATACAGAACGGGTGCGTTCTCGTCGCTCGTATCGTCGCGTTCGTCGCGTTTTCGTTCGCGTTTCGTCGCGTTTCGACGCGCGCCATCGCATTTCGTCCGCGGTTCGTCGCGGTTCGTCGCGTTTCGTCGCGTTTCGTTCGCGTTTCGTTCGCGCTTCGGGGGCTGGGTTTCTAATGCCCTCGTTTTTAGCGAGCGTCTAGGTGGGTTCCCGCCCCCGAAGGTTTGGGGTTCGCCATGGCCTTCCTGGACGAAGGGGACGGGCGTGTGGGTGGCATCCCCTTTTCCAGTGGAGGCTTTCGCTTGCTGGTATTCTGCGTCGTTCCCTGCCACCTGTATGGTTCGTCGCGTGCGCGCGTATGTGAACAGCCAATCCGGGGGCGCCATCAGGAAGCATCTCGCCACGGCGTCGGGGCAGATCGGCGCCGTCCATTTTTGGCCTGCCCCGGCCTCGGCTCGTTTTTAGGCCTATAATCTTCCAGCCCCGTAAATGGCCATGCTGTATGGGCCAATCCCCCCCCGCAACGACCAATCCGTGTGTGCGCGCCTCCCTTTTTCGCGCGTAATTGCGCTGTCGGGCGTGCCCACTCCTGGAGATTCTGGCGTTGTCGGCATGGGGGATGGGAAGCGAACGGCACGTGGACTCCCGGCTACGGTTGCCGCTCGGGTTCGTGCAGGAGCGGGAGACGGACGGTGGAACGCGACGGTTGTGCGGTGAAAACGATTGCGTGGTAGCGCGGCGATGTGACGCTTGGCGATTGCGCGGCGAAAGATGAACGCGATTGCGTGGCGTCGGTCAAGCGCGGTCGCGTTGCGTCGAACGGTTTGCGCGGCCTACGATGGAAACGATTGCGTAGCGAGGGCGACATGCGGCGAGGGCGTAGCAACAACGGCTGCGTAGTAGCGATGGCGCGGTTGCGCGGCATGCAACGAAGGCGACGGTTGTGCGGTGAAAACGATTGCGTGGTAGCGCGCGATGGTGACGCTTGGCGATTGCGCGGCGAAAGATGAACGCGATTGCGTGGCGTCGGTCAAGCGCGGTCGCGTTGCGTCGAACGGTTGCGCGGCCTACGATGGAAACGATTGCGTAGCGAGGGCGACATGCGGCGAGGGCGTAGCAACAACGGCTGCGTAGTAGCGATGGCGCGGTTGCGCGGCATGCAACGAAAGGCGACGGTTGTGCGGTGAAAACGATTGCGTGGTAGCGCGGCGATGTGGCGCTTGGCGATTGCGCGGCGAAAGATGAATGCGATTGCGTGGCGTCGGTCAAGCGCGGTCGCGTTACGTCGAACGGTTGCGCGGCATACGATGGGAACAATTGCGTGGCAAACGGTGACGCAGCTGCGCGGCGTGCGACGACAGGTGGCGATGGGAGGCTTGGCCCGCGTGTTTATCTACGCGTCGGTTCCGCTGGGCGTCACTGGCGTGTTCAGCCCCGTTCCGCGCGTCAGTTGCGCGGTGCATGCGAAGGCGTTCGTCGACTCGCGATGCGCGCGCTCGCGCGGCTAGGTGGCGTTATACGTGGGGCATCGCCGCGTGCCGGTCGCTTTCTACGATTGCGCGGTGACGTGGCGTCAACCTCGGTGTTGCGCGCAGTGTTTTCAGAGGCGGAGCGTCCGCGGTCGCGGCGGCGGAAACGGGCAAACGATGGGCGCGGGTAACGAGCTTTCGGGCTCCCAAGTGTCGTCGCGCGGAGAGAAGCCCTTCCAGCGTACACGGAATACGGGCGCGCCGGTGTCGTCGACACCTTCAGCCGTCAATTTGTCAATCATGAGCTCCCGCGTCCCATATCCTGCTTCAGGATTGACCTTGCGTGCGTCATCGCATACGCGTTCGTCACGTCGCGCTGCGTCGCTTGTGTCCTCCGCGTCAGTCGCCCCTTCTTCGCCGCTTGGCGTAACCGACGCGCGCGTCGCGTTGCGCGGTGCTAGGCGAATACGGTCGGAGCTATGACGAGTTCGGGCACGCCGTCGATTATGATTTCGTAGTGTGCCCGCGGCAGCTTGTGACCGGGAAGGGTCCCGACACGGGATAGTCCAACTTCGAAGGGCGCGTTCCGTCGTCGCGCTGCGTTCGTGTCGTCGCTCCCGCGCGAGTGTCCAGATATACTTGGTCGCCAACCTTGATGCTTTTGTTCACCGCGCGTGCGCCGCGGTCGAAGTCGCGTTTGTATCTCGCTTGCGCTTTCTTCAACGCGTTCGCGGCGCGCGCGTACGCGTCGGATAGCTTCGCGAGGAACTCCATGCGGAGGAACGGCGTGCTGCGAATCGTGTCGACCTGCTCTGTCCCCAGCGATACGGGGTAGCGCGTGAGCGTAAGTTCGAACGGCGACGTATTCGTCGAGCGGTGTATCACGCGGTTGTATGCGTACGTCTGTGTTCTCGGAAATGGACGCGGACGTCCACAACCTCTAGTACACCTAGTATTACTAGGCGGACGTCCATGTTCTCCAGTATTTTTGGATGTCCGCCTAGAACCGGACGTCCATGCGGTCTAGTACGTCTAGTATTACTAGGGCGACATTCATTGTTTCTAGTACCACGGATGTCCCCCTCGGGATGGACTTCCGCCATGTCTATGTCCACCTAGGACGGGCGCCGGTTCAGAAATTCAAAAATTTCGACCCCAGAAATTTCTGCCGCCGTGCTCGACATGGATGTCCGCATCCATCACGGCGACCACTCTATTTTTCCTTGTCGGTCGACTCCAATTTTGTCTTTAATTTTTTCATCCTCTCGCTCACACCCCCTTCCTGTTGGTGCTCACCTCCCCCGTACTGTACCTCAAACACCCCCAATACCACTCTAGCACGCATTTTCAGATACCTATCCCGCTTCCACGGTGCACACCTCCATTCCATACCTACTTTTCTGCTCTACCGTACAGATTTCGTATAACCAGTCCTCATACTACCTCAGAATAGGGCAAAACACCCCTATCTCCTCGACCATGCTCTCCCCCATCACCTTTGAAACGTATTGTTCTTCAGTACCCTCTCTCCTCTACCCTCAACCCCTCTCCTTCGCCCTCTACACAAACTTCCCCTGCAGCTTACTCTTCCAAAACCTCTCACTCCCCATCCCGTACCCGACCTGCTCCACCCCTCCCTCCCTCAGCTGCTCCATGCCCCCACGCCATCCGCATCTTCGATACCGTATACACCACCACCACCGGCCCACGCTCCCGCACTGCGGGGTGGCTCCCCCGCCGTATCCCCAGAAACCTCCCCGCTCTGAAACACATATCAACCCCCCACTTCGCACCCTTCCTCCCACTCCCCTCCCTCCCCAAATACAATAACCCCCTTCTTCTCCATCACATCCCCACTCACCACAGCCAGAACAGACGCCACCCCCTCCCCTTCTTTCTCCTCACTTTCCTAAAAACCCCTCCTCTCGGCGCCTTCAACCGCACCTCCTACGGTCCCACCTAAACACCTCCTCCGCCCTCACTACCCCAACACCCCGCAGCGTTCCCCAATCCCCATAATATGCTTGTCGGCACTCCTCTCCGAATCACAATCCATTCTAAACCCGCACTCCGTACATTTCCACCTCCCCCTGTTACCATCCCAAGATTCCATCCCCCCACAGAACACATCCTCATACCACAGAAGAATTTTCTTCCTCTCATACCTCATCCTTAAAACCTCCATCAGCTCCATGTAAATTTCGATGAAAATATTTTCTCTACTATGCAATCTCAAACATGTATGAGCCTATGCCTTTCCGCTTTGTCAACCCTGAATATTGGTACTCATGTATTCATAAAATAGGGCCACCCACATCCCTATCCCGTTCTGCAAGCTTTACAAACCACTAGACGCATACTCCACAACTATACAACAAACACTACTCGCTATTTCAGACGACGCGGTACACAAGTAGCGTAGTGTCAACCTTCCGTGACGCCTTCCCTGATGCGTAAAGTGGGAAACACGTCTAGACGTATATCAGAACTGAGTGCGGGAATTTTCGGCACAGGAGATGCTGGGCCACCAAATTGATTTTTCGGAAATTTTAGAATTTTCTGGGCTGGCCAGCAATGCAATCGAGCTGGACATCCCACGGACGTCCATTTCAGGTTGGTCGCGAGAGGGTGGGGCGGGACCATGATGAAACAAGGACCAAGACCTTTCCCTGACGTGTTGAGCCTGAAATCGACCCTTCGTGAGACGCGATTTTGGCTTACAGTTGGTGCTTACAGACGCCAGTGATAGCCCCCGATCGGGGCGGGCGGTCGGTTCCTGGGGCCGTTGTGGCCAAATTAGACACCCTGATTGAATTAAAATTTGGGCTATTCTCAAAAAACATGCACATGTGAACATGTTTTTGAGATGGGGGTGTGCCGTACGGCACAATCGACCGCCCAAATCGTTGATTTTTTACAATTTTTTTGTGCCCGAAATTTTAGAATTTCTGGGCTGGCCAGCAGTGCATCTGAGCTGGACATCCACCGGACGTCCATTTCAGGTTGGTCGTGTGCTGCTACATCCACGCATTGCAGAAACTAAGCCAGCGGGTTCACTACTAATACAAAGTACACGGAATATGAGTAACGTGATAGGTGAGTAGTGTTTGTGTTGAGGGAGTAAGGCGGGACCATTATGAAACACGGAAGAAGATGCGTATCTAGCATAACTTAGGCTTGAAGCCTGGAATCGACCCATCTTTCGGCGCCATTTAGCCTCACAGTTAGTGCTTACAGAAGCCAGTGATGACCCCGCTCGGGCGGCGGTCGGTTCCTGGGGCCGTTGTGGCCAAATTAGACACCCTGATTTGAATTAAAATTTGGGCTATTCTCAAAAACATGCACATGTGAACATGTTTTTGAGATGGGGGTGTGCCGTACGGCACAATCGACCGCCCAAATCGATGTTTTTTTGCAATATTTTTCTGTGCCCGAAATTTTAGAATTTCTGGGCTGGCCAGCAATGCAATCGAGCTGGACATCCACCGGACGTCCATTTCAGGTTGGTCGTGAGAGAGCGGGGCGGGACCATGATGGAACAAGGACCAAGACCTGTCCCTGGCGTATGAGCCTGAAATTGACCCTTCGTCAGACGCCATTTAGCCTTACAGTTGGTGCTTACAGAAGCCAGTGATAGCCCCGATCGGGGCCGGTGGCCGGTGCCTGGGGCCGTTGTGGCCAAATTAGACACCCTGATTTGAATTAAAATTTGGGCTATTCTCAAAAACATGCACATGTGAACATGTTTTTTGAGATGGGGGTGTGCCGTACGGCACAATCGACCCGCCCAAAATCGTTGATTTTTGCAAGATTTTTGTGCCCGAATTGTAGAATTTCTGGGCTGGCCAGCAGTGCATCTGAGATGGACTCCACCGGACGTCCATTTCAGGTTGGTCGTGTGCTGCCTACATCCACGCATTGCAGCAACTAAGCAGGCGAGTTCACTACTCATACAAAGTGCACGGAATACGAGTAACGTGATGGTGAGTAGTGTTTGTCGTGGAGGAGTAAGGCAGGACCATGATGGAACAGGGGAAACGATGTCACCCTAGCATAACTTAGGCTTGAAGCCTGGAATCGACCCATCGTTAGGCGCCATTTAGCCTTACAGTTAGTGCTTACAGAAGCCAGTGATGACCCCGCTCGGGGCGGCGGTTCCGGTGCCTGGGGCCGTTGTGGCCAAATTAGACACCCTGATTTGAATTAAATTTGGGCTATTCTCAAAAACATGCACATGTGAACATGTTTTTGAGATGGGGGTGTGCCGTACGGCACAATCGACCGCCCAAATCGATGTTTTTTGCAATATTTTTTTTGTGCCCGAAATTGTAGAATTTCTGGGCCGGCCAGGAATGCATCTGAGTTGGACATCCACCGGACGTCCATTTCAGGTGATCGTGTATCGTGCACGTCCAGCCATTACCAGAAGCAAGTTGGCGATGAAGCACGTATAAACCCAATTGTTCTGCTATTTCTAGCATAGACCATCGAGTCTAGAGATGTGAGGGAATCGTCCTGGAATCATGCTCCAACCCACTAGGGAATGGACAATCTAGTTTGAAAGCATGGAACGGAAGTGCATTATAGTAGGTTCATAGATTGAAAGTGATAAAGGAGATGATATATTCTCGATAATTGTTTGCTAAAGTAGTTGTTGTTAAGATATCTAGCCGTCGGAAAACTGTTCTTCCTCTTCGTCCTCACTATGATAGTGAACTAGATATCCAGGTTGTCCCGGCAGAAGAGGCACTACCGGGGCCACACTCGGTGTGTGCATTACATCCTTGCGAGGTTCTGTCGTCTTCATCCGCATCATTCGGAGCTGCCCTGTCTTCGGCCTACCATCTTTCTTGACCGGGATGGGAACAACTGTCTTGTGGCGAACATTGACAGGTGCCGGTTGACTTTGCCTTGCAGACCGGCGCGGAGCATTGGCGATGACTTCTTCTTCGAATCCCAACCGCCTGATGAAACAAACGAAACATTGTCGGGAATCGGATACGACGCATTCCTGAAATACGTGTGATACCTCGTTGTCGTGTGTGACACAACTCTGTCGACATGCCCTGCCCCGGCATGTTGTACATGGCCGTGACCGATGAAGACTGAACGTGGCGGAACGATTACCTTCTTCAGCTTCATCGTCTTGGCGTACATATCTAATTCCAGCGCTTTGGAAAAGACGTACTTGTGGGACCCTGGACACACCCAGATAGGGAATGGGTCATCTCCGTTGGCAATAACAAAGTAACCCGGAAGTTGATCTTTGCGGTCGCGAGGAGGAACAGGGAAATCATTGTGGGGACCTGCCGAGGACACCCCTTTCCCGTTATCAAAAACCGTCCCCCAGATGCCGGCATGACAAGTTTTTCTCCCGGTAAACCGCACTCCTCCAGCCCTATCAGCCGGACAAGGATTCCCAACCACACATCCAGTAGGGCTCGCCGCGTCACAAACTTGAACCGGTCGATATGCGTCTCGTCGTTCTCTGCATAGTCAACCAGGCACTGGCGTGTAGACGTGAAGCGAGCCCTCCCCTCATTCCGGTTCTTCTCATCTGTTTCATCGTCCCCTGTATTGACAATGGGACTCCACAGCTGCCGGTTCCCAGGGTCCTTGTGCACCTGCTCCCCCCCATGTTCCCAAGAAGTACCGAAACAATTCCTGGTTAGGAATTTCTTCCATGAGACCCAAGTCAAAGGGGAACTTGTCCGACGCATCGAGGTAGCTTACATCCGCGAAATTGTGCATCACCGTATACCCTCGCTCGTTGATTTCCGTTCGGCAATTGTGGAAGTACGCCATACCAGTGCCGGCCTCATACGAATCCTTCCAGCTTGTAGACATTCGCGCAACCTGGGCAAAGTCCAGCCTCGAGGGTAGAAACGTCGATGTAGCTCACACATCGCCTTGGCAGCCATCTTCCACGCTGCGAAGAACATCGGATAGACGTGATCGATTTCGAATAGCACACGAGCCCGAATGTTCTTCCGGAATATGCAGCCCCTCAACACAGGGTCCATCGCCACTTGCTTCAAATACCTCACCTCTCTCCCTGCCCTCCTCATCGATTTCCACACTCTCCAATAACAACCTGAGCTCAATCGGGGGCAGACAGCCAACCCTCACCGATGCGATGACATCCGCGGGACGCTGCGCCAGATGATGCCCTTCGGCTCGGTCTTTTTCGAAATCGTCAGGAAAGACGGCATACGGTCGTCGAAGAGGAGGTCGTCTTCAGAAGGAGAGTCACGAACGATGTAACCGTCTTCATCGACTTCCACTCCTTCCGGAACAGTGAATGTAATTGTCACTTCGCGGACCCCCTTGCTTTCGACTTGGCCCTCGTCCTGCACCCTGTTTGTCTTCCTCGTCCGAAGCGGTATGGACAGATTCTTGGTTGGAGGGAGTCGCACCAGCACGTTGGTTATCTTGGGGGACAATCTCAACGGCAGAATCGGGGGAACGGGCGGAGTCTTCGTCAAACCTCATCACCGGAAGCAGTGGCTTGTTGTTGATCGGTGGGTTTTATCAACAACGGCCTGCTCTTCTTCCCGGCGGATTGTTGTACCACAACCGGCTCTTCTTCCTCGAGGCGTGTGCTCCCCGTCGAGCGAAGTCGCTGTGAACGGCGGCGGATGCCATGCGAAGCAGGCTCATGTTCGAACATTCCGCTGCTTCTTGTGAGTGAGTCTCACATTGGCAGCAGAAGGGCGGCGTTTGCGTCGAGCCTTAGTCTTCTTCTTCAATGTCGGATTGAAAACTCTTTCAAGTTCGTTTCCAAATCCTGTAAACGCGTGGTTCTCCGTCGCATTCGAACCTCACTGCTCCGGTCGTCCCCTCTATACATTGCAATGGCATTGGTGAGATGCCATTGCAACTCCTTCGGCTGCTTAACCGACCCAATTGCCATCTCTGTGCTCAGAAATGACTTGCGCATAATACTCTTTGGGCGCCCAAACGCAGCGTACAGAGAATTGCTATTGCAGTCACGCGACGGACGTATGTATAAAAGTCGTTCACGTCAAGCGTCCATCCGGACGTCCGCCATGAGCAGGGTTCAAGTACTCCGAAAGACCACGCAAGACGAAGACAAAGTTTTCTTCCAGCAACTCGCGCACTATCTTGTGGTCCAGGTGCGTTATCCCAATCTCGTTGCGGCGCTCGGAATTGTTCAGCTCACGCAACACGTCCGTCGAGAACAGGATGCTTCAGCGTTGCTATAGCCAAACGCGTCCCACCGCCGAGCCGTGTTTCGTCGATTCATCATCCCCATGAACTGCGCCTCGAACAATGTCGGATGACATCAGACTCACGCAAGTCGCCAGCGTTTTCCACGTTGTTTTGCAACAGAGCAATCGTACGGATGAACTGCTGGATGGACGACAAGATTCGAACCAGGGAGCGCTCCGTCAGTTTTGCGTCCCAGTCGTATGGTTCGACTCTGCACTCTTGTGGATGATCTCATGAGGCTGGAGATCACTGTCGTCCTTGCGGCGAAGGTAAGTACACATCCAGAGGCTGAGTAACCCAGCGCAAGCGGTTTGCCTCCTGTGGCAGCTTGGTTCTGTGCATACGGGTGAGCGGCGTGAAGTCATCCGCAATGCTATGCATAGCATTGAGACGATGCAGTCCGTCGATCACGGTCACGTTCGCATTGGCATGGATTTGCCATTCTGGAACAGACGCGTGTCGGCGGCAAATGCGTGTTCTGCGACCTCAGCAACTCACAGTGATACGCGAAGAGCTCACATACCCCACCCGCCAACATATTGTTGCGCAGGTCCTCCACGTGGTCTTCTTTGACATCGCGAAGGGTCACGGCCGGTTCCACTAGCTGCCTCACCAACACAGTCGCTCCTTCTCCGACGTAATCGACGTCACAAACTTGGGCACCATAATTTGCGTCCCCTGCTGCTCACAGAATGCTTTCCGCCACCTCCGGTTCGTCGTCCACCTCGGTTACGTCCTGCGTAGTAGCTTCGTGACGTTGGAGCGAGCAGGTGCTTCGTGCCTCCACTGGAGGCTCTGGCAGAGCGAGCAGGGCGCTTCGTGCCTCCCGAAACGGGACGGAGCGTCCTGATGCTTCGTACCCCCCGAACCAGTGATTTCGCCTGCTGGACCGGTACTGGGCATCCGTCCCGAGCTGGCCTGGTTCGTCGCTGCTTTGAAGTTTGACGCTGCAGCAGGGGTACGAATGTCGCTAGAGCCATCCTCCGCAGCGGGGCGCATCATCCGAGTATCCCAAGGGTAAAACGCCGCGGCGGATGCTCCACCCATCGTCCTCCGGCGGTCCCTCGGCGCCATCAAACATGTACGGGAACGGAGGTCCTTGAACTTGTCCTTAGTCGCAATGTTGCGCACGACGATATAGTCGGCCTCGTCGGTTTCCGGCAGCTTGTGGTTGTGCAGCGTGGCGCGGAAGGCCAACATCGCCACCAGCAGTGCTCACCGAAGCCGTCCAATATCACAGCCGCACCGTCCACGTCCGCAAACCAAGTCGACACATCGCGCCGCGCTTGAGTCCGCGCGACTTTTGCACTCCGCGACGCGCTCACTGGATCGCCGCAAACCGTTGAAAACAAACTGCTGAAATGCGTATCCTGCCATGGTTTGTTGAGTTGGAAAGGAAAGAGATGTTGACGTTGACGTATTCGAGTGATGGATGGTATGTTTCACGTTAAGTTGAAGAATGGTCGTGAACGCCAATCGCTGGAAATAATAACACAAATACAACCGAAATTTTGTTAGGTACACACCTATCGTGACCGCTGGAATGCAAGACAGGCAATCGAGATGTGAGTGTCCGTTCAGAACAGGGCCCGAGTCGGGCTCTCGAACCTGACGAGGTGGCGTGAAGCAGGCAGTGTCCTTGATGTGTAATGTGTTAAAATTACAGCTGTCAAGCTAGGCGGCTTTTGGGGCGGCTGAGAGCACCCCTTTATTCCGGGAACACCCTGATTTGAGTTAAAATTTGGGCTATTCCTCAACATGCACATGTGAATGTTTTTTGAGATGGGGGTGTGCGTACGGCACATCGACCCGCCCAAATCGTTGATTTTTGGCAAGATTTTTTGTGCCCCGAAATTTTAGAATTTCTGGGCTGGCCAGCAGTGCATCTGAAGATGGACATCCACCGGACGTCCATTTCAGGTTGGTCGTGTGCTGCCTACATCCACGCATTGCAGCAACTAAGCAGGCGGGTTCACATACTAAATTAAAGTGCACGGAATATGAGTAACGTGATGGGTGAGTAGTGTTTCTGTTTGAGGGAGTAAGGCGGGACCCATGAATGAAACACGGAAGAAGATTTCTCCCTAGCATAACTTAGGCTTGAAGCCTGCATCGCCCATCTTCCGGCGCCATTTAGC
>JALQPE010000826.1:0-50014 GCA_030407315.1 Asparagopsis taxiformis
ATAAAGTGAAGTGTGGTGATGTTAGACTGGGAGGACGAATTGAATGCAATGCAATACAATACAATGGAATTGGATAGAAGAGAAATGAATAGAATTGAATGTTTACGGAAGGTGAGGAAGATATTATGTAGTGTTGGGGGAAGGGAGATTACAGTGTGAAATGAAGGGGACAGGGGGGCTGGGATGCTGGGAAGCTGGGTTGTGTGTGAAAAGGAAGGTGAGTGTTAGTAGGAGAGCCGAGGACAGCAGAGAAGAGGACAGTGAAGGAAAGAAGAGCCGAGCCGAGTGGAGCATAGGACTGTGTGTTGCTGTTGGATTTAGCCTTAGTTTCGTTAGTCCGTCAAACGCATAGAGGTTTAAAGGACGATAATGAAATTGTATTTTATTTGCAGCAGCCTAATCCGAATCTGTACACTCCAAGCCCGTACATTCGTTATAGCTGGGGTATCATCTCACATCACTGCTTCATTTCGTCAGTGAGTAAATGTATGAATAATCCTGTGAACTGCATTCACTTGAGACGGATGGTAAAGACTCTAGCATTTCTTCTTCCGTCTGAACCAATGGCCAGTACCGTGATTTTGAAATTACGATTGAAGACTGGTGCAGGCCAGGCATTGTACAGAGGGCCATTTCGGTTTTTGGGAGTGCCCCAAACGGCGTACGGCGGATGAGAATCGTTGCGCACCCATTTACCGTTGAGATAGAAGCGGACGGTCAGGATATGGCCTTGAACCCATGCTACGAAAGAAATAGGCTCACGTTGAGTCGGGAGTTTGATGGTGCCAAAGTCTGACTCCGAGGCAGCAATTGTCTTCCCAGTAAGAGCGTGGACGAGAAAAAGGCGTCTGACCATCAACTGCCTCGTGTCTTGAGTGACGGGAGGGAGGAGGGAGATCACCATGGGTTCGAAAGAGGCCTTTGGCTCCAGTATGGACGGTGGATTCGAGATAAACCTGGACGTCTCGATGGGTAGCGGTCGTCTTTTGTTGGTGAACTGTGCAGGGATCATGTCAGCTTTGGAGAAACCGAGGCACGGTTCGCAGAGACAGATGCCAAGGCGATTAGTGGAGGAAGGGCATGAGGCTTGGGTGGGAAGGTTCTCGCCGGGAAAGAAGCGTGGCTCATAACTTTTAGTTTGCACCCCTCCACGGATGAAAACAGATGAGCACCCATAGTAGTCTCCTAAGAGCGACTCGTTTCCGACAGTACCGCCGTACCATGCCCATCCGAGCGTATACTCACCGTCCGGATATGAGGTTGGGATCTCAACCATTGTCCTGTACGCCATGGACTGGCGGTCAGTGCCGCAATTCCCGCCAGTACATCGATGGAGATCCGACTCGAAACATGCATAACGAAATGTTAGTTCGTTATGTGCGGCTGCGCTCATCCTCAAATCCTTTGGTACTAGACTGAATCGGACAAATCCCCCTCTGTGATTGTTCTTTGCCCAGACCATGGATACCATTTGGCCACGGCGATAAACTGTGGGCTTTTGATTTCCATTGTACTGGAAGCTTGACTGGTCGATGCACGGGCCTGGGCAGTGATCGTATGGTGCATGTGGGGGACCGCCAATGCGACATTCCGGCTTTGTGAAGGACTTGAAGTCGCCGGGGGGAGAGAGCAAAAAACTGTGAGCGTGGGCGAATGGAGCGGGGGAGGTGAAGAGGAGAAGGGAGAGGAGAAAGGAGATGAAAGAGGGAGAAAACGTTGAGAGCATGGTTATTTTGAATTGGAAAGGGATGAAGAGGGATATGGGAGCGACTGATTCGTTCGGGATTAGATCAGAACGGAGATAGGGCGAAATGCGCTATGTATAAAAGATGATTTGATGGTTGTTGTTGGGGTAGTGGGGATAGGAAAAGAATGTTAAGAAATTGGAGAAGTTGTGGAGAGGAGGAAAGAAAATGTAGACGGGAGGTATGGGTCATAGATTAATGATCCCGGGGTAATTTATGTAGGACTGGGACGAGGGAGGGGACGGATGTGATCGTGTTGGATGGTCATATTGATTATAGTTTATTCCAGATTGTGATAGAATAGTCAAGGTAAATAGATATATGGAAGGGGATAACTGGATGGTTGGATATATCAGGGGATTCATGGGTGGGCGGGCTGGTAGCAATATCTGCTCTCGGAATTTCTTCATGAGACGATGCACTATGGGTGATGTTAGATGGCGAGGAGGAATGTAATAGAATGCAGCTGAATTGAAAGCAATGTTCATAAAAGGTTGACAGAGTTTTGGTGGGGTTTTTGGGGAATATTGAACCTGGATTTAGAAGCTGATCGCATCAGTGTACCCTTCTGCAGCTCAATTTACATTGATTTAGAAGTGTAGTTCTAGACTTATAGTAGGACGAAAACATTAGTGTGTTAAAAGAGAGGGAATAAAGACATATGAAGGGTCGTTTGTGAGTTATTAATATGATTGACAGAGAGTCAAATTCAAACATACATACACTGTAGAGATCCCGAGGTATCGGCGATACCTCTGTATACCATATCGAATTCTGAACATTCAACCAGAGGAGACAAAAGGGAAAGGTCCAATATCCCAAGACTCGTGAAATGTGAGGTAATATGTGATGGAAAACTGTAAACAGGAAAGCTCCGTGATATTTATATTTTTCAGGCAGGCGCCTTGCTTTGAGCATGAAGCAAAGGTAAGGATGAGCAGCATTCCGCATTACTTCGATGGGACTTGAAGGGATATACATCATCGGATATATAGATATGTGAACATATATACTGTATTAGGACGACAAGCCCCATAAGTAGTGGAGATGAGCGGTGAAGCAGGAAAAAAGGTCAATGAAAATATGATACGTGACCGATTGCATACTGAAAGTAAGGAGGCGAGCTTTGATACGTGAAGGATGAGTGTGAGTGGTGGTGCCTGAAGTTTTGCTGTAGTGTTGGAATTTTGTCAGATTGAATTTATCAAGGTTGGAATGGACGGGATGGTTGCTTGAGGAACAAGAGACGTCGGCTTCAGTGAGGTTATGAGCTCGACCGGTAATCTAGGGTAAAATGTGGAGCTTTTGTCAACTGAGTTGATGGGTTGCTCTCGATGGCATAGCGAAGGGAAAGAGATGGACAAATTCCAGCCCAATCGAGTCGAACTGCAACGAGGCGCAGCGGTGCATTAGAACTGGATCAAAATATTTTGTTTTACTCCCACTCTGCCTGTCTATTTGGATTTCGCGGTAGAGGATCGTAGTACGAATGGATGAAGATGGATGTTGTGTTTAGGAGGTGCGAGGGGAGACCAACTGTGATTCAAATTAGTGCAACGCGTCTGCTCTGAAGTGCACCCTATCGATGGCGGGAAACATATTCAAATATGGCAAGATGGTCAGAGAAACTCGTTCTGTTCGTCTCCAAGCATTGAATGAGTTCGTGACACGGCAATCGTTCAACGCATTTCTGGCAAGAGCAATGGAAGGTACACGTGCGACGTAGCATAGTACGTGGCGACAGTGGACCTGTAGAATGTATGATACCACTTGTATCATACAATAGCAGCCTCACACGTATATGTCACGCAATTCGGAACCGGGTGGAACGATATTCCATCTTTTCTAATGGTGGAATGACCCGTCTGCGATGTGATTCTGAAATTAAAATATGGGGAGAGGCAATAGCTTACTCCGTGAAGCATGGGGGGTGGAACATCAGAGCACAGCGCATATCCGTAACTGTTTCCAGCTACTGTTATCCGCAAAATCCAGACGTTGTATTACGTGTTCATACACTACGCCGTCACCACACGGCGCATATTACGTTTCGGAAAGTATGTGCTCGAGTGTTCAAGAGCGTAGCATCCGTCGCTATGTTGCTACTATCGATGGTACTAAGGCAACCGATAAACTCATTATGGGGCGCCCCTTCGACTAAATAATACATCCCCTGAAGAAGCTAAGGAAAAGCGACAACACGTGTGAATCAATCCCGTCTGCCAGTTGCGAATCTTCTGTCCATCTGAATTCAAAGCGCTCAGATTTGTCAACGACGCATTGACTGCTCGTGATGTCCTCGCAGAAATCGAGGAGAAATGGTATCGCTAGTAACAAACCAAACATTTCCACACCCACTGATAAGTAATATTCGTTACGTCGTGTTCTTCCTCGGAGTGAACTTCAATCATCCCCACGTC
This sequence comes from Asparagopsis taxiformis, assembly GCA_030407315.1. Taxonomy (NCBI): domain Eukaryota; phylum Rhodophyta; class Florideophyceae; order Bonnemaisoniales; family Bonnemaisoniaceae; genus Asparagopsis; species Asparagopsis taxiformis. The sequence continues at coordinate 4,166 of JALQPE010000826.1, forward strand.
CACTGTAGTTTGGACTTTCAGTTCTCGACAGGCTCAAACTTTCCCCTATGAATAGGTTCACCTCCGATTCTGCCTGTTTGCAGCGCACAGAAAATATCATTCATATCTCGGCCAAATTGCGACAGTTCCGTGTTGTCTCTAGATGTGCAATGATGAACGCATAGACATCATGAAATACAATGAAGACGTTCCTCTATATCCACCGTCCAATTCGAATTATGGTTTGGATTTACTAGACCTCGCAAGTCCTATTCAAAACCTCATCAAGCAAAGCCATGATCTACTAAAGCCAACGTCAATCTAAATTCTGAACCGTTCTGTCCACTTCCACCTCCTCAAATCCTCGAGGGCAACACGCAGTCCTATGCTCCACTGTCCTCGGCTCTATTGTCCTCGGCTCTGCTGTCCTCGGCTCTCCTACTAACACTCACCTTCCTTTCACACACAACCCAGCTTCCCAGCATCCCAGCCCCCCTGTCCCCTTTCATTTCACACTGTAATCTCCCTTCCCCAACACTACATAATATCTTCCTCACCTTCCGTAAACATTCAATTCTATTCATTTCTCTTCTATCCAATTCCATTGTATTGTATTGCATTGCATTCAATTCGTCCTCCCAGTCTAACATCACCACACTTCACTTTATCTCCCCTAAAAATCTTCAAACACAGCGACAGCTACCACTCTCCCAACCAATTATTCCACCATTACATCCAACCAACCAACCATCTTACCACCATCTATCAAACAAACGTCCCTAATCTCCCTCCCCCTCCTCCCACCTTCCACCACACATACACCAACACTATCCTACCACTTTCTCATCCCTCTCATCTTTATCATCACCTACCAACACTATCACATCACATCCCGTTCCTCATCCCCTAATCCATCCATCTATCCATCCATTCGTCCAATCAGCTACCCACCAACCCAGCCCTCAATTCGTAATCCACCCCTCTCCTCTACATTTTCTTCCCCTATCCACACCCTCTCCCATTCCTCCAGATCCTCCAAATTCCTCCAATTCCTCCAAATTCCACCCCACTCCCATCATTCCCATCGCCACCACCACCACCACACAATGAATCCCAATCCATCTTCTATACATAATCCACTCCCCCCATCCCCATCCCACTCCCATCCCACTCCCCACCCCCAACCATACCAACCCAATCAAAACACTCATTTACACATACTCTCACATCAACCTCTCTCCCTACTTCAACCATGCCCGCACAATACTCCCTCCCCTTTCTCCCCTTTCTCCCTCTCCTTCCTCTCCTCCTCTCCCTTCTTCTCTTCACCTCCCCCGCTCCACTCGCCCACGCTCACAGTTTCCTACTCTCTCCCCCCGGCGACTTCAAGTCCTTCACAAAGCCGGAATGTCGCATTGGCGGTCCCCCACATGCACCATACGATCACTGCCCAGGCCCGTGCATCGACCAGTCAAGCTTCCAGTACAATGGAAATCAAAAGCCCACAGTTTATCGCCGTGGCCAAATGGTATCCATGGTCTGGGCAAAGAACAATCACAGGGGAGGTTTCGTCAGATTCAGTCTTGTCCCAAAAGATTTGAGAATGAGCGCAGCCGCTCACAATGAGCTCGCCTTTCGATATGCCTGTTTCGATTCCGATCTCCACAAGTGCACCGACGACAACTGCGGCACTGACCAGCAGTCCATGGCGTACAGGACAATGGTTGAGATCCCAACCTCATATCCAGACGGCGAGTATACGCTCGGATGGGCATGGTACGGAGGCTTTGTGGGCAACGAGTCCCTCTTCGGTGACTACTATGGATGTTCCTCTGTCATCATCCGGGGAGGCGTGCAGACAGACAGTTACCAGCCACGCTTCTCTCCCGGCGAGAACCTCCCCACCCACCCCTCATGCCCCTTCTCCACCAATCGCCTCGCCATCTGCCGCCGCGAGCCCTGCCTCGGCTTCTACAAAGCCGATATGGTCCCTGCGCAGTTCAACAACACTCGCACACCACTCCCCATTGACGCCTTTTGGTTCGGTTCCAGCCCCACCGCCACATTGGAACCAGAGCCATCGGCTGAACCCCTCGTGTCCACCCCGCTCCCTCCCGTCACCCAGGACACGAGGCAGTTGATGGTCAGGCGCCTTGTTCTCGTCCACGCACCTACTGGACAGAACATTGCCGCCTCCGAGTCGGACTTTGGCACTGTGAAGCTCCCCACTCGACGTCATCCAATCTCCTTTGTCGTGCTGGTTCAGGGCGATGTACAGGCCGTCCGCTTCTACCTCAACGGTACATGGGTGCGCAACGAATCCCAGCCACCATACGCCGTTTGGGGTACGACGGGGAACAGAACTGCCCCGTTGTACAATGCCTGGCCAGCACCGATCTTCAATCGTGATTTCGAAATCATGGTGCGGGCCGTTGGTTCAGACGGAAGCAGAAATGCTAAGGTCTTTACCATTCGTCTCAAGTGAGTGCAGTGCAGTGCAGTGCGCAGTGAAGTGTAGTCGAGTTGCTTGCTCATTCTTCTACTCGCTCGCTCACTCACTCACTCACTCACGCATTGATGACGTGAGGCATATGATGTGGTGTGATGGGATGTGATGTGATGTGATGGGATCTAAATTTAATATGACACGGACACAATACGGGGGATACAACACAACGGGTACAAACAGTTGATGTGTACAGATTGGAATCGGATTCGGCTGCTGTAAATAAATTTCCAATTTCCTTCGCTTTCATTGTCGCTGTAACACGATAGAACAGAACACAAAACGAAACAATGCGCGCGTCCGAGCGGCGGACTGAATGACTAGACTGGTTGTTGGAGCGTTGCGCTGCGTCCTGCGTCGGATGGGTCATCAAGGTAGTGTGATGAGATGCGATGAGATGGGGGGTATGATGATGATGTGGTGATCTATGATGGGAACGATTGGAAGAGGTCTAGACAGGTGGAGAGGACACGAAATAGTTGGAGGCTGGAGGCAAGGAAATGTGGCTGTGCTGGCTGAATATGTTTGGGGGGGTGGCTGTGTGTTGGGAGTGGCTGGATGTGAATCAATGGCGGGAGCACGGATGGCGGGGTGGGTGAACGAACGGGGTGTAGCGAACATTGCTTGTCAATTTTTTCTGCGGCTCGTTCTGGCTTCGACTCCGATTCCAATTGCAATTGCAATTGCAATTGCAATTCCGGTTGTGGTTGTGGTTGTAATGCCATTGGTGCTGTGATTGCCACTGGTCGCATCCACTCTCTTGTTCTGCGATTACAATGCGGGTGCACAATGCGCTGCAAGGAAATTTGAGTGCATTGGATTTGGATTTGGTTCGGCTGAACATAGGTGTCAGTTGCGTTATACTGGAGTGATTCGGATATGTGGTCAGTGGGGTTTATTCCGTTCGATTTGGCTCGATCTGGGTGTTTTTCACCCGGGTGTGCGAAGCAAATGTGGAGTGGAGTATCAGAGAAAGGGCGTAGGCAACACGAGATGTGATATGTATTGGTAGACGATTTGAGTCAATGCGTCTCTCTGGATGAATGGTCGAGCGTTACATGGCGTTGTGTGGTCTTTATTTCTGATGAGTTTGATTCGGTCGGGTTATCCTATCTTGTGTTGTGTTGCACTATTGACCGTGAACAGGGAGGTGTATAAAGGGTGCGGAGGATGTCCGACTCGACAGCCTTGTATCATCCTATCTATCTATCGGGCTGTCTGTCTGTCTATCTGCCTGCCTGCCTGCCTGCCTGTCTGTCACACGGAACAAGTGAACTACCGGATATCCAATCTATCAACAATACCATCAACAAACATAATCTGCTGACCACCATTCGAATTGGATCACTGTTGTTGAAGCATGACGTCGATCACTTTCCGATACAGCCCTACCATGCTCTCCATTTTGTGTCTGACCATTGTACAGGTGCTGCCGCTGTCACGCGGCCACAGCTTTATGCTGAGTCCAAGGGGGGACTTCAAGTCGTTCAACAAGGCTGAGTGCCGGATCGGCGGACCACAGCATGCGCCGAATGATAACTGTCCAGGGCCGTGTTTCGCGAAGAGCAGTTTCCAATACAACAAGGATGAACGGGCGACAGTTTATCGCCGTGGGCAGATGGTGTCGATGGTGTGGGCGAAGAACAATCACCGGGGGGGATTTGTCCGATTCAGCCTTGTGCCAAGGGATTTGCGAATGAGCGCGGCCGCACACAATGAGCTAGCATTTCGATATGCGTGTTTCGAGTCTGACCTGCACCGGTGTACTGACGAGAACTGCGGCACTGACCGCGAGTCGATGGCGTACAGGACAATGGTTGAGATCCCGACGTCGTACCCGGACGGGGAATATACCCTGGGATGGGCATGGTACGGGGGCACTGTCGGGCAGGAGTCGCTGTTTGGAGACTACTACGGATGCTCATCTGTGGAGATCCGGGGAGGGGAGGAAACGGCAAGTTATGAGCGGCGGTTTATTGCTGGGGAGAATGTGGCGAGCAGCGTGTCGTGTTCGTCGGCCACGAACCGGGTGGGGATGTGTGTGCGGGAGCCGTGTGTGGGGTTTGCGAAAGCGGAGATGGTACCGGCCGAGTTTAGCGAGAACCGACGACCGCTGCCGATTGAGGCGTCGTGGCTGAGGGGTTCATTGGATGGGGTAGGGGGTGTGTCGGGGGCGATGTCGGGGGGAGTGGTTGAGGGGGAGGTGGACGAGAGGGGCATGGTGGAGGTGAGGGAGCTGGTTTTGATCCATGCGGCAACGGGTGGGGCAATTGGAGTGTCGAAATCGAATTCTCTGGAGGCGAAAGTGTCGAGCAGAGAGGAGGGGATTTCGTTTGTGGCATTGGTGGACGGGAGTGTCGGGGAGGTGCGGTTCTACCTGAACGGGAGGTGGGTGAGGACGGAGGTTGAAGCTCCGTATGCGTTTTGGGGGGATCGGAATGAGGGGTATGAGTACAATGCGTGGGGGTCACCGATATTTGGGCGGGAGTTTGAGGTGAAGGTGGTGGCGGTGGGGCGAGATGGGAGGAGTAGTGAGAAGGTGTTCCGGGTGCGTCTGGAGTGAGAGGATGGCTGTGATGTGTGGGACGGGGTGTAGAGGAGTGACGAGGAACTGTGGGTTGTGTGGGGAGTGTAGAGGAGTGACGAGGAGCAGAGGGGAAAGAGTGTAACTATGTGTTTTAGGTAGAGATTGGAATGTGATGTGCAGTAGGCAGTAGGCCGTGTATTGGGTTTATTGAATACATGGGAGCTATGTTCACGATCGGAATCATCATGGGAATGGGTGTGTTGTATGGCGTACTACACGACGTCATGGTGCTCTGTGTCTGCAAGAGTAGTGGTCGAAGAAGCGGTCTGCACCAATAGCCGATGATCACATGCACTGCAAAGTGGAGATGACTGGGCGATTGTACAGATATTGCGGAGTCGTCGAGGGGAGCATCAACAGGAGTGCGGAGATGCTGGAGAGAGGCAGTCCCAAGTCAAGTCAAGCCGACCCAAACGCATTGAGATCCCGTTTGTCGTCCGGGTGATAAAGCGCTGCACACGGTCGCGATGAGTTTTCGCCTACACGCTATGGACGAATACAACGCACTGCGCATTGTGCTGACGCGTTGAGCCACTGGCGGCACCAGTCGATGTTGTCGCTGTCGCAGCCCGTATCGCACCGATTGTATTTGCTTTGACCAAGAGAACGGCACTTGGTTCGTATGGAAGCTTCCACCAGATTTGAGATACTCATCAGCATACATTGGAGGGTACTGGTGAATGCTTCGCGACTTACAGTTGGGACTGTGGTCGAGCGGCGGCTTTCCCAGAATCGGATGCACCGTGGGCACTAAGAAACGGTTGTCATACATAGCGTTCTCCTGTTCCACCAGGTAGTTTGAATTCCGACCCGAGAGAAAACGGTGGAATAGAGTTGCGATGTAACTTTGGTCACGCATACCATACGCAATATACGCTTTCAATTGGCCAGAATTTCTGTTTCCCGCACGGTGGAATAATGGTACGTGTCAGTATTGGAATAGTCCTGCATGGAACGGCCCGGCCCGGCGCGTTGCGTGTGAGGAACAGGTATCTATCGAAAGGAAGATGCGTTATTTCACGCTCGGCGTACCTCCAGTCCACACGTGCATGCATACCACACACGCATTCTGTCGTCATGGTTTGTCATGCACCCGGCATTATGCAATTCGACTTGATCCGGTAGCGATTTTGTCAACATGATCCCATACACAAAGCCGGCAAAACTCTACCATGACCAAACATACCCCTCCGAGCATCCCCTAACTCCACCAGTACCTTCAATACGATCACCACAAATCCCTTGTCCGGGAAAAAAGTTGAAAGCAGTGAGCAAATTCCAAATCCGCGACGCCTATTTCGACAACGACCCTCCATCTCCATCGCAAATTCGATCGTGGCAGCAGATATTGCATCAACTAAAACTCGCATCCATCCTTCGCCCATCAACTCTCGGTAATCAATTGGTCAAGCGTCCAAGTTTCATCCAACTTTTTCGTGCTACACTACGTGTCAAACTACACTTCACAGTGTCTCATCCAAATACAGCGCGCATGTTCACCTCCCGGCATGTCTGGCTGCGTGCATCCCTCCAGAATCGCCTGAACAGCTGCTGAGCTTCCCGCGAGGGCAACACATAGTGCTGTTCACCCTCGTATTTATCACGCACAACGCAGGGCACCAGCGTGAATGTCTCCTTTCATTTCACACTCTAGATTTCCTTTTCCCTGGCACTGCATAATATCTTTCTTGATCTTCACACATTGCATATAGCCTGGCCATCTAGCTTCACCCATTTGATATCATCTCGTTTGAAAACGTCGAGCAAAATGACGGTTGTGAGTCTGCCAGCCACTAATCCAGAAATACGTCCAGCCAGCTATCCTACTTTCGATAACTCCGACCAATATAATTGTACTATCAATATCTGGTGTCGTTCCTGCAATCGTCGCATACCAACACTATCACATTCAACTATCATCCATCCTTACTCTATTTTTCTCATTTACATTTTCTCCTGCTCACAATCACTCCCTCTAGAAATTTGCTTGGGTTTTACTAGTGCCAAACCCGCTGCGATCAAACCTATTCGAAACTGGAGCAAGCAAACCAATCTAAACGTACACATACCCCCGTATCAACCTCTCTCTCTGCACCAACCATGCCCCCACAATACTCTCCCTTCTCCTCTTCACCTCCCCCGCTCCACTCGCCCACGCTCACAGTTTCCTACTCTCTCCCCCCGGCGCCTTCAAGTCCTTCACAAAGCCGGAATGTCGCATTGGCGGTCCCCCACATGCCCCATACGATCACTGCCCAGGCCCGTGCATCGACCAGTCAAGCTTCCAGTACAATGGAAATCATAAGCCCACAGTTTATCGCCGTGGCCAAATGGTATCCATGGTCTAGGCAAAGAACAATTACCATGGCGGATTCGTTCCGTTTGGTCTCGTTCTAAAGGATCTCTGCATCAGTGCCACCACTCATAACGAACTCACATTTCGTTATTTTGGATTCCAGTCTGATTTCGACTAGTGCACTGACGAAAACTGAGGCAAAGACCGCCAGTCCAAGACGTACCGCACAACGGACGAGTTCTCGACCTCGTACCCGGACGGTGAGTATACCCTCGGCTGGGCATGGTACGGAGGCTTTGTGGGCAACGAGTCCCTCTTCGGTGACTACTATGGATGTTCCTCTGTCATCATCCGGGGAGGCGTGCAGACAGACAGTTACCAGCCACGCTTCTCTCCCGGCGAGAACCTCCCCACCCACCCCTCGTGCCCCTCCTCCACCAATCGCCTCGCCATCTGCCGCCGCGAGCCCTGCCTCGGCTTCTACAAAGCCGATATGGTCCCTGCGCAGTTCAACAACACTCGCACACCACTCCCCATTGACGCCTTCTGGTTCGGTTCCAGCCCCACCGCCACATTGGAACCAGAGCCATCGGCCGAGCCCCTCGTGTCCACCCCGCTCCCTCCCGTCACCCAGGACACGAGGCAATTGATGGTCAGGCGCCTTGTTCTCGTCCACGCACCTACTGGACAGAACATTGCCGCCTCCGAGTCGGACTTTGGCACTGTGAAGCTCCCCACTCGACGTCATCCAATCTCCTTTGTCGTGCTGGTTCAGGGCGATGTACAGGCCGTCCGCTTCTACCTCAACGGTACATGGGTGCGCAACGAATCCCAGCCACCATACGCCGTTTGGGGTACGACGGGGAACAGAACTGCCCCGTTGTACAATGCCTGGCCAGCACCGATCTTCAATCGTGATTTCGAAATCATGGTGCGGGCCGTTGGTTCAGACGGAAGCAGAAATGCTAAGGTCTTTACCATCCTTCTCAAGTGAGTGTGCTCGGTTAGTTACCCATGACGAGAGGCGCAAGCTACCTGCGGCGGTGGGAACGCCAAAAGAACAGAAGTGTATATATAGCCAAGACTGGTGGTGCAGAATTATTACATTACAAACGTAGATGAAATAAACGACACCATTTCATCGACGAATGCGCATCACATTATTGACTTGGGTATACAAGCTTTCATTGCCCTTCCAAAGTGAACATCTTATTTGCATTGTATCGAGGCTTATAGCAAACCACACGATGGCTGTGAGAAGCTGGAAATAGCATAGCATGTTACATGCGTGAAACCCTGATCCGCAGTTCCATGGCCTCCACCTGGCCAAGCTGAAAATATTCTCCTCTTGCACATCCTAGCTTACATCATGCAAGCTTCACAGCACTCCCAACAATATTGTTTCACACGCACACCCCATGCAGTACTGTAGAGAGCGCTCGATCTCCCGCATACATCCACGCTGTGCCCCTCATTCTTGCTTCTATCACTCCCAATGCGCAGATCCGTGAAATTTCAAATCCTGCACTCTGTCTTCGACATCGCCCAAACATTTGCCAGCATTCATAAGAATCGCGGACATAACCAATCTCTCCAAAACGCATTCCACTGGGATGCTATCCCTAGTGGGCTGGATATCGACGATTCTCTGCACCGCGGATGAACATTCCCTGGCGCACACTACCATCAAGGGAACAATACAGCGTTGAAAAAGATGCAATCGCAGAAAATGCGGAAATGTCATTCTCACCATCATGACGAAGCGGAGCGACACCGGTATGGAGCGTGGATAGCTGAAGCATCGAGCGTTTCAAATTCTATCAATATATGGAGATGATTCGGAAGGATAATGGGAGTACGGAGCGATTGCCCGTGCATTTTGACAGAGGAACAGTGTATATTTCGACGTCATTGAAATGGAGAACCGGAACTTGTGAAGTGCACGAATACTGAACTAGTGGTTCTGGGCTCTTTGAAGGTGTCCAGTTCACGGCTTGTCCGAACCAGAGGTGCCCTGGGTAGCGTTGTTGGGCATATCAGTTGCGGGCGGGCTGCATGAATTGGCAGTGGAGGTCAGTTTGTTCGTTAGTCATGATACATGTGTGCTGTGTTGGAAAGCTTGTGACTTGGAACGCACTCACTTTCCACTCTAATCACCCAATGGAGGCTGGACCCTTTCATTTCATTCATGGGCTGGCGACGTGGATTCCATGAGCTTGATTGTGCACGGCAACCGGGTGGGCACAGATTTTAAAATTGTGTATTTTTAGATGATCGTATAGTGCTCTGGTAAGTCGTGAATGGCTCTCCTTGCAACTGGATCGAATTCACAGTTACAGCGATTATTCGGGTGGAAGCAGGGATGTCAGTGTGTTTTCTATCTGTATGCTGTGGAAGATTATGCGCGACACGATGTGGAACGATTTGGGTGTGGAGGTTTGTGCGGGAATTGGGCACTGAATTGGTACGATTTCGGACATGGCCAGGTTTGTAGAACGTGCAAAACGAGCATGTGTGCCACCAGGGAAGAGATAATCACAGCTGGAATTTTTCCACTGAAAGTGTCGTGAAGAAACTTACATTCTTCCATTATATCCCGTTACTACATCCATTCCGCGTGATACAGCGACTGAGACTTTCCAGAAGTAAAACCTGCAGTTCATTGCGGCAGATATTGGGGGACATGCGGTCGGAGTTGAAGCTGAGGATTATCCTTATAAAACGGCAGGTAGTTGGCGTATAAACTATTTGCCATGCTCACAACATTGTACAGGTTTATTCCTCGCTAGCGCAGAAATGAAAAAAAAACACAAAAATAGTAACAATGCTTTTCTCCGTCGTACAACTGCATGCTCAAGGAGAGGACAGCGGGTGGCAGGAAAGGAGAAATTGCGTCATATTGCGTAATGCGTGGTTTGCATAAGCAGAAGAATGACGTGTGAGTTGCGGCGAAGAGAAATATGTGAGAGATGATAAATAGTTTAGAGGGGGCTTTGCAACAAACGATACTCATACATTCGAGATATTATCTCGGTCAGCAGCCATGCTGTCCATCTGCGTCACGTACCAACTGCCAAGACGGACGAAGAAACTGGAGTTTCTTCAATTTGATTGATCGTCCTACACAGTATCATATGCTCCCCGACAGCAGGGCCGAGGAATAATACCGCAATCGAAACCCAGTACGAAACCGGTGTGTGGATTTGACAAATCCTTGCTGGGGCGTACAATTCCAGGTGACGAAACCACGCACAATGCATGCAATGCAAAGTAACAGCGTCAGTAAATGCCAAGTATCATAGCAACATGAGGAGGTTCCTGACGCATCAGAAGACACTGTAACGGCGTACTATCATCACTGTCGCCCATCCTCCATGCCCCACATGACGGGCAATCGCGATATATACCCACAGGCAACAAGGAACCCCCTCACAACCGGTCAAATCCACATGCTCAATTGCACATCACTACGTATCGAAAACCCGCCGACCCAGCATAGATATATCGGCGCCGACATGCCTCGAGACACGCATCCACAAGCGCTGGTCCTTCCCCGACGCGAAGACCAGCGCGGCAGCACACGCAACTCTCGCCGCTCCAAGCAGCGATCGACATCACACTCGAGACTTGGCGTCCTGGCGGACGTGTCTCGCGTCCGGAACGACATATGGGCTAAGAATCGCGACAGTGACGTCGTCAACGCGTTTATGCGCATGGTGAGATATCGCCACGTCGGATGAAATACACCCGCGACATGGCTGGACACTATTGATGACCGTGTGACGATATGGAGATGGTTGACGTGGCCAGTGTCGAATCTGTTACAGCGAGTTTACGAGACGTACGGTTATGTACGCTGGATTTCATCCATCACTCCCATGGTCCGGTCCCCCGTCATCTAGACCTGGACATATGGCGTCATGCAGGCGGCGCAGATGCGTGGATTCATCCGCCCGTGTAATGAAATCTCTGCGCCGCGTCTACCCCATGTACCGGCACGGCGTATGGGCTGTGCCGACAGTCCTCTGGCATGTAATTTTGTGGTATACAACTGGGTCGTTGTGTTCGAAACATTATGGCGCGCGGTGTTTGGATGTGCACGGCGTATGATCTATGCCTCTTCCGGGGGTTTTTAGGTGCACAGCAATGACGGGGGCAAGTGGTGTCAAGACGACGCGGTTTTACGCGCGAGGGGAGCGCATGATCATAGAGTGTCAGAAGTCGAGCGGCAGCGGCTGGGCCGTTTTCCTTCGCTGAATTGTTCCACCCGAGATGTGAGTGGTGCAAACGTAGCTAGGGTTGTCGGAGGCGGACAGCGGATTCACAAACTGTATTTCGACACGTTGCAAATTGATCATGTACGGCCGAAATGCCTCCTGAGTGTGTAAGCTCGATGCAGATTTGGCTGTTTCTCGAAACGCCTTCATAGAGAGCTTGGGAGAGAGGTAGTGACGCCCCGTGGATTGGATGAGCGAAGATTTGGTGAGGTCAGGCTAACAGTTTCGCACGCCGTGGAGACAGTGTGACAAGATCCACAACGACGTGTCTTATTGCCTCCTGTGTTCTGAACGGACCGATGATTGGAGGTGGGCATTGGACGTGATGGTTAGATTGGTGCAGCGGAAGGGGCCTTCTCTGAACGTGGTGATATGGTATGTCCTCATTCGGCGGTCAGCAGGACCAATTACTATTACTATGGTGTACCAAGATTTGTTGCTTTTCGGTCAGCGATCAAGGGATGATACCTTTCTTCTCGACGGCCCGCGCAATCAGTAATTAAAATGTCAGCAGGTGCACCTATTCGAATGCCCAAGTCACCGTGGGACACGTATAATCGGTTCGCCGAGTAAAATTCCCTGGTTTTTCATCAATCAAATTATTGTAGTGTCACGCACAATACTGTTTTGTTTCCTATATGGAACCATCTGAATCGCTTCAGCTTACATTGAAGAACATAGTGAGTGGCGGCTCAGCAGAAAAACGAGTTTTGTGATTGGTTTATAGTCAAGTGCAGTTCGGCGGCCTACCAATCGTTGTCGTTTGTCCACGAGGCTTCGTTTCTGACATGAACGGGCAGTGAATGCTGACACCATAACGGTAGCGCAGTGCTCTGTTTGAAAGGAATTTTCGTTAAAGTGCTTCAAAGCTGAAGGATGAGAGTTCAGTGATGGGAACATCATGTCTCCCGAAGGACGGCATGTTGCGTTTATTCCTAGCTGCCCTTTGTAACGATCTTGTAAGCAGCATACATCTCACCATATGGATTATATTTTCAATAATTTAATTTTGAATAATTTATTGACAATTTGGTAAATTACGATCTAGCTTGCATTGGTGGTCCAGAGATCCATCTGGAACATGCTCATATAAACACTGGAGGATGTGTCTAAGACGTGAATGGCATGCATAGCCAGCCTGGCTATGCATCGCTGTCAAGGAACTTCACTTAAAAGTACTGAAATGATTCCAAACGGTGGAGGGATCTCAGCGAACACGACGAATCGAAATGAGATGAACCTTCAACAATTCATACCAGCCAACTGGACAGTACCCTCCTCCAAGCGCATTCATCCCAACCGCCCCATGCATACCGACAATACGAGCGGTGATCATTTGCGCCCCGAATCTTCCCTTTGTGACGAAGCGACGCAACAAACCATCCAGAACGCTTTCAATTTACCGATCCAATACCCCTTTGTGAAGAGCTTTCTCTTTCAGGACGACGACGTTGGCGACGTATGCGCGATAAGCAGTGGGATTCAGAAAGCTTCTGCTGCGACCCTACAAATTACGCAGACCAATCCAAAGGACGCCACAACACCGGACAATGCCTCACTCCATCCCAACGCAATCGAGACCTATGCGCTTATACCCGTCTTTTCCAAGGACCACATCACGCTCGGCGTGCAGGTTTCTCAGATTGTGGCCCCACATGCAGCGATGAACATCGAACCCAATTTCGTCTTTTGCGGCCGCTTCGCCTTTGACACGCAGGACACCAGCCTGCTTATCGTCGCGTGCTTCCCCGTGGACGGCATCGTGTACGTCACGCATCTGTCGCATCATATCGTCGAGGGAAAACGTCGCATGCTTTTCGCGCTCAATGCGACAAAGTTGAAGCTGGACAAACAGCTCACACCTACCGTTTTGTTTAACTATGTCAAGTACTACGACGTGCATCAGGAGGATAAGGAGGTTTGTATGAAGTGTGGACAGCCGGCTTCGAGCCTGTGTGAATGTTCGTTTGATACCAGGCAGCCGGCACATCCGCTCGACTATTCGACGTTTGCTCCGAATATGGTTTTGTTGTCGGGCAGATTCACGGGGACGAGACGGCGCTGGAAAAGGGGCAGAAATGGTCGCGCGGTAACTTGTAACTGGAATGACTCTTCTTGCAACATTGAAGCTCATGTCGATCATGACGCAGTCATGGAGCTGTGTCGACTGAACAGGGCGAATTTAGCGAAACGTAGCGGACATCGGCGCGATGCGATGTCGCAAGATGACATTGAGCCCAATTTGTCATCGTCGTACACGAGGGGCGATATGGCTATGTTTGCGAATCAAACTCCTGAAAGTTTATTTACATCCGGGTTGACGGCATCAGGTTCCATGGCTGATGCGGCATCTGGCAGTTTTGAAATCGGTACGTTTAAAAATTTTTTTGGTTTGCCGCCGTTGCACGACTCTATTGATGTCCAATTTCCTGACGTTTGTAACGAGATGCAACCGGGTGGTCCTGCGGGGCAGCAACTAACACCTGTTTTGTATACCATAGCAGATTCGTTTGTGTTGCAGGGTAGGACAGAGGACGCAGCGCGTCCGGAGAAAATGGATGCTAGCACTAGTCTGAGGAAAATTCGCAACCGGGAAGCGGCTGCGAGGAGTAATCAGAAAAGAAAGGAGAATCTGGAGATATTAGTGCGAGATTTGGAGGCAGCGAGGGCACGCATGAAAGAATTGGCAGAGAAAGAGGAGCAATTGCGCAGAGAGAATCTTCTTTTGAAGGAGAAATTAGGGTATCATTGATTGATTGAGCTGCTGCTGCCCTATTGTACACTATTTGCATGAAACTAAGTTTATTGCTGGAGGCTTGGGTGCACTCCAGCGCTAATCACAGTCACAATAACGATATAACAAGTGCTATAACCTGAGACGGGTCGTACAGAAGATACAAAGTGGTCCAAACTACAGTACAAACACTGCTGTTCTTCCACACACCCGATATATAATTTAAGTGGGCTCGTGTATACCTTGTTGGACTTAACTACTGTTGGTAGGTTACGGAATTGCTATCATGATGGTGGCCGAGGACAATAAAATTATGACAGGCAGAACTCTGTCTGATCACACAATTTTGAGAAAATTACCGCGTGGCATCCCAACCCAGCAATAGAGAAAGCACGAGAGAAAAGTGTGCTCACGGCGGTGGGAACAAGGCGTTGCTGTCATCACGTACCACGTCCAACATCCACGGCGGTCTCCGTGCGTTACTTCGTGGCTGCACGTTCATCCCACGCGACAACACCAACTGTAAAGCGACAAACAACTGCGACTTATCCAGCGCTGTATCCCACGCACCGCAAATCGCGCACCAACCAGGAGCGCCACGCGCTTTCAAAACGCCCCATTTGCGCAGTCTGCCCACGACGCCATTTTCGGCTCCATCGCATCGTAGCACGGGCACCAGCGCGCATAGCGACAGCGTACCAACGCACAGCGCTTCCAAAAAAATCGCGGGGACTCCATCAACGCCCGCAGTCCAACCAGCGAGCACCGACAACGGCGGGGTACAAATCGCGCAAGAATTGACCAGTTTTCCAAAAATATCCTTCCGTCGCACAAATGTCGTCTGCAACGACGGCGTTTCCCGCACGACGTCGCGCACAGTCGTGACGACAACGGTGGTTTGCAGGCCGTCCTGCGCGACGGGGGGCGTCTCGACGCGCGCCGACGCAGTCGTCGAACGGGTCGTCTGGACGCGCGAAGCGTCGGACGCAAATGCGTCCATCCTGCTCGGGGGCAAAATTTGAAAAGCGCCCTGTGGCGCGTAGTTCCAATGCAGCCACGCCGCAACGGCTGCGATCAGGTCCGCGGCGAGAATCGAACTGCCGAGGCCGACGAGCGCGGCCAGTAACGCGACGCAGGGCGCAGGGTCGCGCGCGATGTCTGCGGCGACATCGAGCACGATCAGGTCGGCGAGATAGTCGGCAAAGATGACAATGGCGCGTGAGATTGTGATACGCTGCCAGGATTGCGTCGATTCACGTATTAGTAGTCGCTCGCGTGTGACGGCTTTGGCGCCCACAATGTGCCGTCGGAGCATTTGGGGCCACGGGCGCGCGCGTTTCGGACATAATGACGGGCGTTCACGCACTCGCGGCACACCCGTGCTGCGAAGAAAGGCGGTCATCCGCGGTCGCGGCGCGCTGTTGGGGGTGCTGCGCGTTGCATGCGGGATTTGAATCGGCAGAGGCGGACTGGGTGACGTTGGGGATTCGGCTCATTAGTTGCCAGTGAATCTGGTGCAGAACGGCGAGCACGGATGGGGTGAGGTGAGCAGAGGTGCCGCTAGGGAGCGCATTTTGACCGTGCGAGATTGCTCTGTGTGGTCAGATGGTTCAACTGTTCTACCTGTGTGGCTGTTGATCACAAGTTTCGTCAGTTGTAATGTGCATTTTTTCTTGTTTTATGCGCACTTCGTGGACACGTGTCGAAGTTGCGTATTTTAGGGTAAATTGGATCGGCTCTTTGATTCCGTTTTCGATTTCTGGTTCTTGTCTTTTGCCACGTGGACACGGGTCACTCGGATGCATTCGATCTTTATCACCTTTCGTTCGATTCACTACTGCTGCTGCCCCTTGACATCTTCATCAAAGCGGAGACCAAGTCTTGGCGTCGATTCAGTTTTTCCACAAGGAAAGATGATATGCTGTGTTCTGCAGAGCTCTGGTTATTTCATTCTTGTGGCTTGAATTGTGTATCAACATGATGATCATTACTCAATGTGACATTCGACCTTCAATTCATTTCCGCCACTCCTGAATTGACTCTCCACTGCAACCTATCTGATAATCTTTTCTTCCTCATGTATTTATGCGTCCTAGCAACAAACAGCCCAAACGAGACCGCCGTCTAAACCACGCTCTACCTCTGTCTACCTCCCAACAACCTCCATCCGCAGCCATGGCGTCCACCATACTTCGATTATCCCTCTTCGCGCTTCTCGCCTTTCCCGCATTGACAAACGCGCAGACCTGTGACGGAGAAACAATCGCGCAAGTAATCTTCAGTGATTTAACAGAGCAGAATTCCGCACTAACGAGCACGATAACACGCGCTGGAAGCCTCGTAATCGACGCAACGGGAACCAAGTTGACGACTACCGCAGAGGCAAGTTTCGGTGGCTTCTACTTCAATGCCCCGACAGCATTTCAGGGCCCTGGCGGTTTCTCTCTCAAGTTTGGGTTGAAATCCACCGACACTTCCGCCGGCAATGGTGACGCTTGGGAGGTTTTTGTCGCAAACGCCTCCCATCTTGAGCTACTTCCACCGCCTTACGGCCCGGGCTCGGCGAGTGAAGGGCGATCTGGCTGGTCGAGGTCCAGCGCATTTGTGGTAGAATTCGACGCGCAAAATTCAGGCATCAACGAACAAGACGAATCTTCCAGTCATGTTGCTGTTTATTTGTCAGGTACGCAGCGCTGTTCAGTCGACTTGGGAGTGAATCTTGCGGATGGGTCCAACTATACCGTCTGGCTGGATTACAATGGCTTTTCTACGCAGGCTGAAATTCGTATCAGCGACGCCAATAGTTTCGTGCGTCCGGCGACTACGACATTGAATTGTGATGTGGATATCTGGTCGACGCTCGATCTTTCTCAAAACAATCACATCGGTTTCTTTGCATACAATCCTACGGCTGGAAACGGCGGCGGTGCAGAACATAGCATTGTGGAAACACTGTCTATCACGGATGCCTATCGGCCATTTGATTCAACTGACTGTGCAACGTACGATAATTGTGTCTTGAAAACAGTAGACAGTTTATGTATCTCTCCGCCTGTAGGTGGTCAATGTCGTTTATCTGCCTGTGACCCGGTTTACGAATGGGATGTTTCAGGGTCTGCTTGCTGTGCATTCGTGGAAAGGGCTTCATGGACAATATCAGCTTCGGCAGGCCCAGGACCTTTTGCGGCAGGTGATGACGTTGACTGCCAACTTGTACGGAAAAATATTGTCTACTTAGCAACACCAGACCGGTGTGCGTAGCCTATATGGCGCTTTGGTTGCTTGAATAGATGCAGCCTATGAATCTCATATGGTAAAATGTCTAATTCCCAAATGTGCCCCATCTTTGTGCACCGGTTTTACATAGCAACTCTAGTACTGGTAGACAACATTCTACCTAACCACCTGAGACACAGATGAAGTGTATGCCTCAATGCACGATGCAATTTGAGCCGGTCCAGCAAAAGCCGATTCAAAGTCGAACGATTGCCCTGTGATGAGTTCGTACAACATGATGTACCTACGGCTAAGCTCATCAACAAGCTCGGCGGGTGCCTCTGGCAGCGGCTTGCTCTTATCGTAGGGGTCGCTGTTATCGCGGAACCAAAGTCTCAAAACTTCCTTGTCAACGTTCTCGGGCTCCTGACCGGCAGCCGTGCGCGCCGCATACGACGTGGAAAGCCAGTACCGGGAGGAATCCGGGGTGTGAATCTCATCAATGAGGCGGATTGTACCGTCATCATCCTTGCCAAATTCGTACTTGGTGTCCACAAGGATGAGTCCGTGGTCACTGGCAGTCTTCTGACCAAATTCGAAGAGTTTCAGTGCTGCCTGTGCGCAGACGTCCCAATCCTGTTGTGTCATGTAGCCCTCTGCTACGGCATCTGCAGGAGAAATGGGCCTATCCCCCGCCTCTTCCTTTGTGGTCGGCGTGAGGACATTCGCATCCAGCTTTTGGTTCTTGACCAGACCCTCCGGGAACTGGATACCACAGTAATTTCGCACGCCCTTGCTGTAGTTCTTCCAGAGTGATGTGTCGGTCGAGCCCGTGATGTAACCGCGCACAACAAATTCCACTGGGAACGGTTTGCAACGACGGGCAACAGTAACGTTGGCATGTGGGACTGCGACAACGTGATTGGGAATAATGTGCTTGGTTTGTTCAAACCACCAGGCTGCAGTCAAATTGAGCACGGCGCCCTTGAAGGGAACAGCAGCGAGAATACGATCGAACGCACTCTGCCTGTCGGTTGTGACGAGGGCGACAAGATTTGCATTCTCCTTACCATCCAAGTCATTTCCAATATAATCATACTGATCACGAACCTTGCCGTTGCGCACAGCTTCAACGCTGCCAGCTGCAGACCCAAAGACAATCTGAGCAGAAGTATCTGTCAACGTTGTTGCCGACTCCCGCTTGGCACCAATGGATGGCAAATATGTGTTCGTGACGGCCTGAGCGTCATCAATGTACAATCGATCTCTATTCGCCTTCTGCAATGAGGCGACCTTCTGACGAATGGTTTCGTCGTACACTCCAAGACTCTTGGCAGCCATGAGGGCAGCAGAGGCAGGGTCAAGCACAAGGGCGGGTGCGACGCCGCCAGGCATACGGATAGAGGAGAAGAGATCTGCGCCGCCGAAGGCATCTGAGTAAGGCGGGCATGAAATAACAGGAGCTGTCACAGCACAATCGAGCATGCCGGATAGGGCATTAGAACGGCCAGCAACAGCAATGTACAGCTTTGGTCGCGGATCCGATTCGTATTTCTCAACGACGTTCATGAGCCTGGCGGGGACTTTGTGCGCAGACGCAATGCGCAGCTCGGAGTCAATGCCCAATGCTGTGAGGGCTGCTGCGATTTTCTGACAGTGTTTCATATCAGAAGCTGAGCCCATCAAAATTGGTACGACTGGCTTGGTCGGATTGGAAGGCAGAGCCATTGTAAAACGCGGGGCACGCGGTGAGGTAACACATCTCGGCAAAGCACGGCGGTTGGACAATGGGAGAGACGAGACAGAAAGAAAGGCAGGCGACATGGTGGTGGTGGTGGTTGTTGTTCGACGAACGTTATGGACTGGACTGGTGAAGGAGGACGACGGATCAGTTGCAATCACCGACGGACTTCAATGATCTGTATCTCGTTGATCTTGCGGCCGGGAATTATTCATGCATTTTTGATTTCGGATCGTGAAAATAGGATCTTTTGATGAAACGTGTACAGAGAGGATGCTTGGGAATTCAAGTCGTGTGCAGGTGAATTGCAACTGGCCGACATGAGCCTAACACAAGTTCATCGCGTTTGATACCCATTCGTCAGCTGTTTGTGGTATCGGGAGGCACTCGTACATGACGCACCACTCTCGTATAAAAGTGCCGCACAGGTGACCTGGAATGCATCGAGATCATGATGTCTGGACAAGTGGTTTGATAGCTGCGATCTAAGGATGACGTCTTCAGCTTGGTAATAGTAGTAGTAACAGTAATTTTTCACTTGATACCTACTAGGCGTAAATGACTTGTTCATCTAATCGGAAAAGAAACGCATTTGACAAGGCGGTGCGGCTAACTCTGCACCGAGGAACCAGAGCATTTATTTGTTTTTTCTTGTAAAAGCCAGCAGAACACAAAAGAGAATAACATGAGTCTCCACCATAACCAAACAACACATGGACCTGGAGAAGAAAATGGGATAGAAAGACATTCGGGCAAGCAACAAAAAGGCTTGATATAATGCGGGGCGATCTGGCTGCAAAGTCAGAGGCAAAAGGGAAATGTGCTGGCAAATGCCACAGCCAGATGAAATGGGTGTGACGGAGCGGGATAAACCCGCGACAGACTAAATACAGGTGGTCTGCGTGCAAAACTCGAGTGCGAACCGGTGCAAGCTGCATGGGACGCCAGCATCGGTTCACGAAGGAGCAGCGCGGTCCCGATGAAGGGAACTTGTCGATTGGTGACGTTTCCAACCATGCATCTGATGCCCTGCACGGCGCGGTTAGCCACAAAAAGTTTAAGTCGTTGTTAAAGATATCAAACATTACTAACGGGGGATATCAAAGTCCACCTTGTCGAGATCAGAGGGGTCAGGGTCAAGGAAGAATTCAGGCAGTTCAAATGTAGGATCAAGCGGTACGTCGTGCAAGTCGGCTAATGGAAGCGGCATTGTGTCTTCCACCTTTGGCACGTCGGGGGGATGTACAAGCGAAATTTCTTCGGGAAGTTGCACGGAAAGCGACATCTCAGAATTTGACGCTGGAGGTTGTGAAGCGGCGCTGGGCTGCACTGTTGCTATGTCCAACGTTGACGGATCATCCTGTTGCGACTCCTCAAGTCCGGATGCGTCGTCTGGCTCGTCGTCGGATGACATGTCCGACTCGTGCCGTTCAGTGCGGTTCATGAGTGATTGAATTACTTGCCGCTCCTGCTCTATGAGCGCCAGGGCCTCTTTATACTGGCGCTCCATAGCAACAAGTTCGTTCTCAAGACTCTTCGTATATGCCTCACGTCGAACACGGGAAGCAGCAGCGGAAGACCTATTCATCTTGAGTCTGCGCTCGTACTTACGGGCATTGGTCGCTTCGTCGTCGCCATCGCCTATGTCAATCTCTGGTCCATACTTGTTCTGCTTGAACTGATCACGGACCGATTCTGCTTTTTGGTTTGCGCGCTGGATGGCGAGCGTTGAGGCGATTTCGGCCTGTGTCGCAGCATTTGCTATGGCGGGGGCTGCGCGCACAAGCGCGGAGGACTTGTAGATAACGCTTCGCGGTTTAGCTCGTTTGTTCGCAGGGGGTCCGGCGCCGGAGTCATCCGAGTGGAGAGCGGCGGTTAGTACAGCGGCAGACGTTCGGTCTTGGAAGGGACGCGGCGGCGCGGGCCCAGCCATCGCGCCGTACATGTTAGAAGAGAGAGCGGGGGTAGAAGGTTTGGAAGCCGTGGCGACGGATGGTTCGGACAGCGACGGTGAGCGGGGATGCGTTGGGAGAGAATACGAGTGGTCGAGTGTGATGGGGATGGTGAGGTGGCGTGGTTGTAAGTGGTGGGGTGCGTGAGTGCCTTTAGTGTCAAAATGGAGCCAAGGGAAGGAGTTGGGGCGGTTTGCCAGCGCAGCAAATCTACCCGATCGGTCCCTTGAAATGATTGAATGAGATACAGCTGCAGGAGTGGATTGTGGACCGATCGGTATACGTTCTCTGCACGTGCACAGCAAAGACGCCAGCGCAGCATTCTGACTTACGAAACTCTACGCGCTCTCCAATCGTTTTTCATCACAATAATTTGGACAGACATAACCAAATTGTATGGCATCCTTTCAGCTTGCCGAGCCGATGCCCGGGTCCAAAGGGTCCATCCCCCCTCCATGGCGCACGCGCCCAGAAACAGCCACCCACATCTCACTCCATGTCTCGTCGACCTGACGTACTACCCTCGCTCGCCCGCCCGTCTGCCCCGCCTGTGTACTCTCGCGGTAGTATACCTTACCTCCCGCTTCGCGTCATATGACACATACATGTCCCATTCTTTTTTCTTCTGTCTCCACTCCATGCAATGGTTCATCACAACGACTGCACTTCTCTTATTCGCATTGACACAACTATTATGGTTGGCGGAGTGCGGCCCTGATTTCATGTCTAGTTGATATTCACATGAATGCCCTTCTTTGCCGAGCGGTCGAGATAACGTGGCCGAGTGGTTAAGGCGATGGACTGCTAAGGAGTAGGGATCCATTTCCCTAGGGAGCGAGAGTTCGAATCTCTCCGTTATCGAGATTGTTCTTTTGACATTTCGCGATTATTTTGTCACTTTGCACTCCTCATTTTGATTTTCTGAACCAATTACATTTCTTCGACTTCAATTGCCCAGCATAAAGCACTTGAAAACACGCCCTTCCCTTCTGCTCATGTGTAACTACATTGCGCTCGCTCCAACACACACACTACACTCGCTTTTCACTCGCCATTCTCGAGTTGCACAAACTTGTCGCATGCCAACTTTCGGAAAACGTTAAAGTATGTCCTGCACATCAACTACCATCTCAACCGCTGCTTCCAAATTTGCTGTCCGCATACATTGCGTTCCTCCAAACCCATCCCCTCATTCACGACGCTCTGGACCCGGTCTGGACACCACACATAATTCAACTTGTATCTTGACAAAACTAAAGAGATGCCAACACCATCACCTCCCCTTCATATAAAGCACTGCGCAAAACTCTGATCCCGCTAACTTGCAACATTCCCACCGCGATGGAACAACTCAACATCCCGACAACCGCGCTGGACATACCACCATCGCCTGCGCCGACGCCATCTGCCAAATCTTCCCAACTTGTGTTAAAGCAGCACGCTACTACTCCACGCGAGTCGCTTTGTCCATTTGCATCGTTCGTCCCCCCGCACGCGCCTCTCGAGACTCACGACTCCGCACGTGGCAGTGCATCGCGTGCCGTGCAGCGCGGCTCAAGTCGGTGTCCCTGGTGGGTTCGCACGCTTCGATTTTCCGCAAAATATGTCGCCAAGCAGGTTGTAATTCGCAGTATCAAACAAGGCATATCTGGACTAATACGCCAGTTGAACAAATAGCAAACGCGTTGCACCGATGCTGGTATCATTCATCTTGCACTCTTTGACATCCACTGCTGTTATTCTTTGCGTGGCACTTCACATCCAACTTGCATCCTGTCGTAACCTGTGTTCTACCACTTGTGCATCTCAGCTTTTGATGTAATGCCTCGTTTGAACACGTTCCTCTTTCAATACGTGGTTGGTGTATGGAGAATTGTATGTTGACGTGCAGAAATGTCCAGTGCGTGTGAGTTAGCTATGTCGTGCCTTTACGTGTGATGTAGTGATTTTGTTGCATTTGTGTACATCCTCTTTGAATTGGCTAAATTACGGAGTGGAATGAATAAACGTCTGGAAAGACTGTGCACGTCATCATGGTCCTGATTTTTGTGAGACGTTGATGTGTAAACCTCAAAAATATCAAGTTTGCTTCAAGGAAATGAAGGGCGTCATGCGGCGCAATTTCTTTACCATGATAATATGCTGGAATGAGTCCCAGGCATGTTTCGAATACCTATTGGGTGTATTCAGAAATGCTTTTACTCACAACGATGCAGTTGCATCTGCTTGGCAATATTGTTGAATTGCTGCATCCAATGCACCAAGTTAAATACAGCAAGACGGAAAACAACAAAAAGCAATCCTACAATGCAGCTTGTCACGAGCGACGTCATATTGTACGTACAAACTCCATGTCCAACAGACAAGTACTACATATTCGTTTTCTCGACTGCACAGTCATGTAACGTCCACCAAATCATAACTTAATTGGAACGCCGTTGAATAAGCCCCGCTTGACTCTCTCCTCCTGACACCCATTACTCAATGAACAAGCCAACCCCTTGAAACGATGACGTAGCCAAGATAACAAATCGCAATGCAATTGCTCTTCAACACTAGGAACCGCTATTCCGACCAACTTAGTCATGAGCTAACCACGAAAGAGATAGCGTTGTACCAAGCTGATCTGAGCGATCACATATATTGGAGACGTAATGGAGCAAAGAAAGGGACGGTTCAATGCGATGGACAGTCGTTTCTTGAAGTAATGGGGTGGTGGAAGCTTTCGGGAAAGTTTTCGACTTATCAAGCGCTCGGGTTTTGGCTTGTGGTGATAGTGGTTGAATTTCAAAATTATTACGCCAAGCTTCGTGGCAGTGTGGCTATTGAAGGTCAAGCCGAGGATTTGACCCAGTCAGAAAGCACCGATTTGCTCGCGAGATATAGGCAGCGAGTGAAACGATCGAGTGACATGGAAGAAAAACTGGATACCACCATGTGATTGCAGAAATCCGATTCCTCGAAAAGACGCTGCCCCGGGTTTTAGTGATACGGTCGTTAAGACTGCAATTGTTTGCTTTCAGGATCGCAAATATCTACCTATCTGCTGAAGCAGATAAACTTGTACTGGTGAAGGCAACGGCCTTAGTCCACCTACTGCGGGGATGATATTGCATAGATCTTGGCGAACATTCTACGAGGACTCATGTAACATTGGAGCAAACATGTACGGTTGAACGCCTACTAGCCGGGACCATCTGCGGTTTAGTTGCAATAAGGGCACTTTGACATTATAGATTTCGCATTTTTTCCATGCACCCCAGTTTACACGTTAGGAAGGTTACCTCTGCAGACCGACTACAAGGTACATTGAACGCGACTCTTTGGACAAAATTGGTTCCCGCGCAAGCGGGTGAAAGCGAGGAAGAGTAACGACAGAAACGGTAAAGTCGATATAACACAATTGAACGTAATGGCGCATCATGCTTACTCTATGGCTGTGTTCGAAACACGTGTGTCACAATGGAGCACCTCGCAACAGCAGGGACAAAAATAGATAAAATGTATGTTAGATACTGTATGTACCGCACTACAACCAGCCGCGGTGCTCTGCGCGTTCAGCCAATGCCAGCTAGTTTTCGAACATCTGTCAAGCGCGGTGCGACGCGGCACGTATGCTCTCGCCGCGTGCTCGAGCAAGACAATTAAAAGTCGACAGACACGTATCGATTGCAGTTTCACTCGTGTCATACAACATTGGTGGCTAACAAGTGGCTGGCTTTTCCTTTATTTTTTCACCCGAGCGTCGGCATCAACTCTTTACCTTAGCTTATGCCACATTAACAATTTCGCCATCCAAGTGCCGCCGGACACGTTCCCGATCAGGATAATTGCACAGCGATAGTAATGGCACCTTTAATACACGCCATTCCAGTTGGGTCTTGACCAAACTTTATGCTATGCTACCGCATATACTGTATTTTGTCTCGCAGCACTATAGTTTGCTAATCGTCAACCAGCCATACGCGCTATATGCCATTTTGCATGAATTGGCTCAATTTTTGCCCCCGTTATCGATTCTCTTTCCGCTCTATTGTAGAAATGACCAGGCGGCATATATGTCGTGCATGTTGAATGGCATGACTTCCGCCACATGATCAAAGCGATGGTCACGATCAAGACACGCACGAGCGTTTTAAACTTTTGGCCATTTGGAACTATGCAATTAAAGTAGACGCTGCAGTCCGGAGCATATCTTTTCTACCTCCTACATATTTAAGCACGTGTTCTGGCATTTGCAACTGGTGATGGCTAAGAATAGTCGGTTGCTCCGTGCGAACTCGTACCGTGTTATGGGCTGGTTCGATCACTCGCTGACAACTGTAGAGGAGATATTTGTCTTGAATACGTAGCCGAATCGAATTGACTTTAAACGAATTACAAGATGAACGTGTTGCGCATGCAGCCGCAGATGGCTGGAGAGGTGACTAGTGTCGGTTTCATAGTGCCATTTCTCGCGGTTCACCATAGAAATGGGCCACTTGACATACACTGTCGGTCGCTGGTTGTTTCTGATGCATGCGTGTGATGGTATTGCAGGCGTGTCAAAGGTAATTAGGGAATGGTATGTTACTACAGTACATAACATACGCAATAAGCCCAATTTAAGCGCGCTTATGCATGATGTGGTGCAGTCCAGGAAAGCAAATCACCATGAAATGAACGAACGTGGAAGAAGTACACACCACAGGAGACCAATGGAGGTACCACGTCGTAATTCGCAGCGCCGTGCTTCTTTACTGTTACGTAAGAGCGCATGGCAGATCCGATCTTATGACTTGTCCGTCGGTCGAGTCGATGCGATGCGAACTAGGCGAATATTTGCACGCGTTACATACACTGTACCTTCGATTATACACGCCCATATCATATCAGAACGCACTTTCTCCCCTTGCCCTGCCGCCCCATTCTTCCTGAGTAGACACTTCACCACCGACCGCAAATTGCGCCACTATATGAAACGAGAGGTGTGGAGAAACTCATAGCGAACGTGGATCTTTCTGTCAAGTGGCGCTCTTTGTGACTGACATTCATCCTCTGTTCCGTCATCACCAGTTTAGCACAACTACTAAAATTCTATATTAGTAGCTGCAACGTACCCCTCCCACCGTTGTACGACTCCCTCATCAGCCTACCTATCTTTTCTGAACACAACTACCTTGAAACCCACACTTCATTCTTTCGCAACCACAGATCACCCCCAAAATGTCCTCAGCTATTCTTCTGCTTACTCTTGCTTTTATTTGCGTGTGCTTCACTCCTGCTCACCCTCTTGGAATTCCGTGTACTGATCATCCTGCCTATGAGCCGCGGATCAAACCCGTGTTGATCCAGGCATGGGAATTTGTGAACCATGCACGGCTTCACAACATCCGTCCAAGCATGTATCATCCAATGTACACTAGCCACACTTACGCGCCCTACAACAACCTAGGATCAAAACAGTTTGATGGACTCGACTTCTTTTGGTTCTCGGCGGGAGAAGGCTCTGGTCAACAATACATCAGATTAGTTTTTCAGCGACCTGCAAAGGTGTACCTGTTTTTGAGAATTCGATACGACAGCAGGAGTCGGCCGCCCCCTCTGTCGCTCACGGGCTGGAGATCAGAGACATATGCTGAATTGGTCAAAGGAAATAACAGGCCTTTAACCTATGGCGTACATCACAGAGAATCGCGAACCCTGGCTTCGAAGGTCCACGTGTTCTCCCGAGTGGTCACAGATGAGGTATTCCTGCCTCATCCTTCGTGGATTAAAGAGAATCTCAGCGGGAGGCTCGCAAGGGACGCTCCGGGCGACTATACAGTTATGGTAGCCGAGAGAGATGGATCAGCGCCGAAGCTTCCCGCTAGACCTGCCGGGTTTAGATCTGACATCCGACCCGAGACGAGATGCCCCGATGCTCTGCACAATTTGTGGACTGTTGATGACGATGATCCAAATGACCCAGATACTCGTGGACAGAAGTGGCTCACATGGCATCCCCAGTGGGATCCTTGCTATTGGTGGTATGTTTCGCAGTTTGTTTCGAGCTTGTGGGCGTTGCAACCATATTCGTTGATATCTAACCATTGATTGTGTTTTTCATTTCTATCTGAACAGTGCCTATGATCATGAGCACGGATCCTCTGCATACCACATCATGGGATACAAACCCAAGTTCCATTACACTGCCTGGAAGAACAACAGACAGGACGAAAGCAATGAAGGATTCAAGGGACACGCTTTCCGCTATGGAGATCACTTTATTTATTACAATCTACATGCGCAGACGTCCAGTCTGAGAAGAGTCACGACTCGAACACATACAATTAACCTTGTGATTGTGAACGCCAGAACTAAGGAAGTCGAAGTCGACATTGCGCAAAAGGGAGACTTTGGTTTCGTTGCAGCACGGAAGGCTGGGGGAGGCTTGTTCCCGCTGAGGCCAGCAGATTCAAGGGAGGAAGCACGACAAGCGACAACAAGAGCATCACGAGGATTCCGCACGTTGAACATTATCAACATTAACAATTTGGACCCTCGATTCAGCTATCGACAGGACTCAATTTTGATTGGCGAGTACGAAGGATGGACTTCGGGATCCATATGTTCCATATCGCAGATCCACAGGGAAATCTCAGTCGACATCAGGAACGCAATTACCGGCGTGAGAACATTGCAATCTCTGGATACTCCATTGTTCCTTGGAAGACCACCGTTCCGTAGCACAGGACAGAACCGGGAAATTCGATTCAGTAATTTTGTCGTGAGTGACGAACATTGCTTGTTCAGCATCGACAAGATCGAAGAAGGGGCGGTTAGACGCGATGGTTACTTTTACACTGATGCAGATGGCGTCGTTCTGAAGAAGGGACCGTCCAAATTCAGTGTGCGACAGTACGTGAAGCCTGGATTCCGACTCGAAATCAACGGCGTCTTCCAGACGATGGACCATTGGATCGGACTACACGGCCCATTTCCGCTAGACGTATCGTCAAGCATGCAGAACCCTGGCTTTGGTTTGGATCCTGAGCGAAATTAAGTAGAAAGGTTTTGAGACGTGCCGTAAGTGGAGTGAACGTTGTGCATTATGCCTCTCCTGTTTACCCTCCGCAGCTCACACCTTTACACACGCGGCGTAGATCTAGAGACGATTGGCATCGGCGCTGAATGCTGAAACATGTTGCTTGTGTGTACGGTTGAGTGTACATATTTTTCCTCATGCGTATTTCACTACTGTTGGTTGACACGAGTAGGATAGATGGAATTAAAGATTGTTCAGTACTACCACAACCGGTAACGACCGGCACGAGAGCACAACTGTCGGGCGTATCGGTAGTAAATAGGAAAAAATTGTTCAAAATTGGAGTCATTGAACGGGCCTCAACGTATCATTCGCTTTAACGCGCAGCAGCGTGTATGTGTATTGCTTTCCGCCGATATGGTAACGAGACTGTCTACCCACTCCTCACTTTACATAATTTGTCAATCGCGTGTTAAACATTTCATCTCAACTACACGCGACCGCGCTCAATGCCAACCCGTCACTAGCAGCCTACTTTAAAACTTTATTGGGTTTGGTCTACCACCGTTTGCAAATTGGCTAGGAACCATTTCCTTTCCTCTCAACCCGACGCAAGGTTCCCGATAACACGGCCCGAGTTTATCTGTGGCCGAGAAGCATGTTCTCCTACCGTCCAATTTCTCGCCGGGAATAAACACTGGATCATATGTATCCGTCAGGGGTCCGCCGCGAATAGTGACGGGCAGACAGCTATAATAATCTCCAAACAGAGATTTCTTGCTCTCTGTACCGCCGTACCACGCCCATCCAAGGATGTAATCACCATCCTGTAGCGAGGTCGGAATCTCCACATACGTTCCATACGCGAGCGATCTTTTATCCGTGCCGCAATTATTCAGCGTACATTTATGCCTCCCGGACTCGAAGCACGCATACCGAAATGCCATAGCGTCGTGCGCTTTGACATTCATGCGCTGCTTCTCCGGCACGAGCGAAAAGCGCACAAAGCCACCGCGATGGTTGTTCCGCGCCCACTGCATGTACACGCGCTGGCCGCGCTCGAACTTGGTCGGGCGCACATTGGCGTCGTACTGGAAGTGAGACGACTTGATGCACGGTCCGCGGCATTTGTCGTCGGGATACATCGGCGGCCCGCCGACGCGGCATTCGGCCAATCGGAACGACTTGTAGTCGCCGCGCGGTTGCAGAATGTAGCTATGCGCGTGTGATGCGCGCACGTTGAACGCGATCGCCAGACAGAGCAAGGCGAGACAGGCCATGGTGCTGCGCTGGTCTCGGGACGATGAGCTTGGCCATTTGGCGGATGGACGACGGCGGATGGGTTGGCGGCATAGTGGCGTTTATATATTTGTAGGGACGGACGGGACGACGGATGAAAGATGATGTTCGGTGTGACTCGTGGTGGGTGTGCACGATGCGTAGATCGGGCTGATCTCGCTCGCGATGGGCGCGAATGGCGAGCGCGATTGCTGCGCTTGATACGTTTGCATGTCCTATTGGACACCTAGTCACGTTACGCAATGGGTTATGAAAACTGAATACACGCGTCGAAATTGCTCAGTGAGACTTGGTGTATACCTTGGATGAATTGGGTATTGTTATTCGGTCGGCGCTCGAGGTTGACGGATGTTAGTGGCTGAGTGCGCTGCTCGTCTGTCTCGATATGGCATGGCGGTGTAGTGCTGTTTTGTTTGCTCGAGGTGACTATTTTTATCTCGCAGGAGTTGTTGCTGCGGCATGTTTCGGATATTGTGGGACTGTGTTCAATGTGCGTGTGAAAGCTGCAGTGAATTATGTCTGTTTGGTTGCAAGTCATAACGTAGCATAAAGCGGACGTCAGTTGATTGGCATGTAATCATGTGACAACCACTTCTCTATCATTCCTCAACCCAACTGATAGCGATACGGATTATTGCATCTGGATGGATATCCGACGAGAAAGAAAGAGCGAACTACTGGTGACGTATGTTGCCTTGCTCTGCAAACAAGAGTGTTCTGTATGCCGGGGGGCTTTAAACCGCATAGCTGTTTCCCCTTTCCAAAATGAGATCCATCGGTTCTCTGCCTCCAAATCTGGCAGCATGCCCATTATTCCTCACTCCGACCAGTACTGCGCGCGTCATTCATAGCGCAAAGAACATCGCGACTATGACACGGTAGCGCAAGTTTAGTTTTGTCCAAGGTGCAAAACAGAGCCAACTAGCGAAGACGGCATTCCAACAAAACAGCGGTATTTCAAAGCGACACAAACCAAACCCATCGCCCTAAACCGGGTCTCGGAGCTCCGAAAACAGGCATGCATCACACTGAACGATCCACCAAACGCCTGCCTGATCGGCGCACGAAAACGCACTCAATAGAAACACAAGCGCACCACGCTCGTCCATGACGCGTAGCGGGCGCTATATACGACGAGCGATGACGTGTTCGCCAACGGGAGACCCATCGCGGGCAATATCGCACTCAACTGCTGACAGCCCGGTCGAAAGACTCATCGATCACCAACTGCGGCCGCGCAGAGAGCACAACCCAACATAACGGCCATACAAGGACAGTCTGTCATGAAATCAGGGATGCGGGCGATGATTGGTCGTGTTGGAAGCGACGCGTGCGGACGATACACGGTGTAATGCATCATACGTGAGATGCAATGAGCGGTGTAGCGTAAGGGACGAATCGTTGGGATGAAGCAACGGAATCATGTGCACTACCGGTGCGCAACTTCCACCCGCACCTATGCAAGTTTGCAACATCGCATCACAGACACCGCAATGCAATGCGATACGATACAATGTGTTGCCACATCGCCGTCGGTATGGACCGTACGTTGCGCAGCTCCGTGGTATGACGCGACGCGTTTGCATCCGCGCATGCCTCGACGACGCGATCCGTGGTCCGAGTAGACGGATATGTAGCTAGTTGTAGATGTGCGCGCTTTCAATGACGCCTCCCAAGCTGGTAGTCGCTGACGTGTACGAGATAGTCATACGTGTGTGATGCATCCATGCCGTGCTTGGTTATGTGCTGTCACCGTTGCGCGATGGAGTCGCTGTGTAACGTTTGTTGATGCGTGACGGTATGCCATGCGATGTGTCGGTTATTCGCTGGTGAAATTCTACCCGGTTATCGAGCTGTCTACCTTCATCCTACACTAACGCCGTTTGACATGTGATTCCTCCTCTCACCCGTGCCGCAGCGTACGCGCGTAATCTCCGACTCCAAGGTACCGAGTTTACGACAACGGCTTTCCGGGAGTTGTATACTATGGAGAAGCGATAATTCAAGTACAACGCCAAGTAGGCAAGAAAACGACGGGCGGATTAGCAACAGAATGGGTCCTGTTTACTTTAGTAATAACAAGTACAAATTTTCAAATACTACAGTATCTGGCAATGCGAAACCGCAAACACGAGATCGCCGACGGATATGCCCACATCGGCCATGGATCAACACATTGCCAATGTACCGTCTCAACTCGTCCCGACCCGTCCCATTCCACCCCATCCGCCGTCGTCAACCGTCAGTGTAACGGGCTGCGCACGCGTCAATATCAATGTTAGAAAAACAAACACACAGTCACTACGCCGTCGGATAAATGGAAGTGGACGAACGATTCAAACTTCTCGGCGGAGAAACCGTTGCAACTCTCGATCGCACATCTTGAAACTCATCCCTCCGATGCATTTCCAACGCCGAAGCCGTTCGTTCCCACCGCGTCTTTCGCTCCTTGAATCGCGCCGTCACCGCGCCGCGTCCCGAGTTGTACCGTCGTTTCCACAGCGGAATGCTCACACGCTCCATTCGTTTCAGATTTCTCCCAAGCCATTGTCGAGCAAACGCGCGTCCCTCAACCGCTCGTAACAGCATCACCATGCTTTCGTCCTTGCGTCCGCACTTCCAAATCGCGCGCATAGTGCGTCGCTCCACCCCCGCCGCATACATGTCTTCTGGATCGTACAGCGTCTCGATGATGCCCGGCAACGATCGTTCCTGCTCTTCAAAGTAGTCCAAAAGCGCCTCGGAAAACTTGCTGATGTGATCCGTCATTTTGCGTAGAACATTGTCACAAAATGCGCCGTCCCGCTCCTGCGTCACCATGGGTGCCATTTCTGCAAAGCCCACTTTCAATCCGTCGTAGTAGTTGCGATCCGGATTGGTGAGCACCATCCCCGCCGGCAGATCTTTGTCCAGACCGACGATGGCTGCGCAAGCTGCCGTGTCGCGTATGCCACGAATGATACCCCCTTTGATATTGATGCGCGACGCCGTTGACAGCTCGCCTTCAATGCGGCCCCATTGTTCCAGCCATGGGAAAATCACCTCCTCTTCTGCTTTGAGACATGTGACGACAAACGCTTCAAACGTTGAAAACCACGCAAATAACGCTTCCAGTTGCGCCATGGTCACACCAGAATCGGAAGCATCTAGTGATATGGTCGAAACAATGTCCAACAAATCGGCCAAGTCTAAACGAATGGCGTTGTGAACTACCGCCACCGCATCGACCGACCATGATTTGCCGAGCGTTACGAGCGATATATGCGGCGCCTTCATCTGCGTAGCATGACAAAAAGATCTCGAGGCCTCCTCAATCGCATCTACATCGAAGACATCTCTACTAACGCTCTCCCTATCTTTATCCCTGGGCCGCTCCTTGCGCAAGCCGCGACTAGAGAGGGCTGCGGCGGAAGCATCGTCGGCCAGACGCCTAGCATAGGCGGCGGCGGCCTTTGCGGCAGCGGAGGCCTCAGCGGCATCTTGGGCGGCCATTTCGGCCATGCGGGCGGCATGAATAGTAACGCCTGTGACATCTGTACTGCTTCTCGGGGGCAAAGCGTGGCCGAGAAAGGGGCGTAGCGCTCTACGCCAGCCAGGAATATAGTCGTTTGGGGGGTAGATATTTGTGGTCGGGGCGGTATGGGTGCGGGTTATAACAGCGGTGGGATGGCCGGGAGCGTGTTGGGAACACGAGTGATTGCACGGGACATCCCAGCTCTTATGGACAAGACTACGGATGGTGCTGTCATGGGCGGTTCGGAGGCGCGAAAAGGCGAGCTTGCGGGTGGGCATGGGCGGTGCGGAATGTGCGTGGGGCGGGGGCGCGGAGCGGGGACTACTGGCGCGCGGGGAGAGAGAGGAAGGCGGGGAGCGGGAATGGGAGTGGGGGAGAGAGGGCGGATTCTGGCTGTGCGGCTGACCGTGCAGCAGGGCGTTGGGGAGGGCGGAGGAGGAGGTGTGCTGCCGATTGGTGATTGGCTGGTCGAGCGACTCGGTGGCGGGGATGAGGATTTGGAGCGGGTTGGGGGTGGCGACGGGCTGCTTGAGGGATTGGAGCGGGGAGACGTCGGATTGAGAGCGCGAACGCGGCGGGGTGGTTGGGTGAGACGGTAGCGGTGGTGGGGGCGGCGGCGATGCGGGCGACTGGGCGAGACATTGTTCAGAGAGCGAACGGTGGAGAGCGGTTTGGTCTGGCGAATTTTGTAGGACGAGTGTGGTTTGTAGTCGATTGCGTAGAATTAAATGATGGTCCATCGACGATGGCGGGTGTGTGGACTGCGTGTCGGGGCGACGCGCGTCATCGATGGCGGCTGGGCAGACGGTCGGGTTGTGGTGCGGGTGCAAAGGCGGCTGCACAGTGGGTGCATGGGATTGCGATTGTTGGTCACGTGGTTGGTGCGCGGGTGTGATACATGGCATGTTGGGGCGGGTTGGGATGGAAGTGGGACGGTGGCGTCGGGGTGTCGTTGGCGCGTGGTTTGTGGGCTAATGTAAGGAAGTTGGTTTTAGTGCGTTTAGCGAGCGGTGTGGACGGTTTTACAGCTGCGGTTGGATCGATCTCATTGATGGCATTGTGGCAGATTGATTTGTGCACAAGGCTGTACTTTTGCAGTGGTTTTACGCAAGAGCCCGTTAATGTCGGCTGTGGGTTGTCGTGGGGCGAGGCGAGGTGAGGCGTGGCGCGGCTCCTCGTTGCCAAAAATAGATACTCCATACAGTACTTTAGCGGCTCGGCTGTATTCCACGCCATCTTTTCAGCGAGCGGTGCGGCAACAATTGCATGAATGCTCGATTGTTATTGGCGGGTCGTAATGGAGAGATAATTGGTTTCCAACGTCGCCTTTCACGAGTCGATGCGTCCCATGAAAACGATTATATTGTAGCACGTGCTACTAGCCGATCGCCCGCAATTATTCGTTTATTAACTGTGTTCTGTAACAGCACCGTGCCGTTTTTGTACCCCTTGCCCACCCGAATTGCGCCTATCTCTGCGCCATAACGGAACTCTTTCACACCCCCGCCCCGCATCGGTGCTCATTGTAGAGCCGCAACGCAGCGCCCGCTTCGATGAGAGCTCATGTCTGTCCACTTTCCTACCTTCGTCTTCTCTGCTAACTGATTGCCCGTATGATGTTTGTCCCTATATTTCCGCCGCTAATGGCCGTACATGGACGTTACGTTGTGTTGCACACAACTAGAATCGCTGCATTCCACTGCGGATTCATTTTTACCACCCACTGTAAATCGGCTCAACTCACCATTTGAAAACACTCCAACTTCCCAAAGACCATGTCCCGCTCTCCGACTCCTCATCGTTATCACCCTTCGCCTTGATCTCCTCCTCCCCAACACCATCATCCGCAACAGCTACCACTTCCATCCGTCGACGACGACCCCACTCCCAAACCGTAAATCCAATCCCCATAAACGTAGACACCGTAAACACCACAAACAGCACCGAAACCAACCACACCCTCGTGTGCAAATACCGCACATTTCCCAGCAGCGCGGTAGCGACGTACACACTTCCCGCCGCAGACTTGTCCTCAACCGTGCTCATGTTGCCCGCGACCGCCAGCGTGCCATCGAAATGCGCATACTGCGTCTGAAAATCGCGCGCCGAAAACTCTTCTATCACTGCCAGCAGCAACGGCAACGATTCCAGCACATACAGAACACCCTGCGGCAGTAAATACCATGCCACATTCACAGCGCCGCCGTTATTCGCGTATTTGAAGTGCATCATCCACACTGTATACGTGCCCAGCGCCGCCGCACTGCTCGCCAATGCCAGTTCCGTGTCAGAAACCAGCTCGGGTCGTTGCTCAAAATGTGTACCAAACGATCGCCCGATCGCAATTTCGTCTCCTTGCGTGCCGATCCATGCTGCCCCGCCGCGTGCATACTCGTAAATTTCCGCACACATCCGTCCGTCCTCTTCGATTCCATCGCGCACATACTCCATCTCCGCACTTTCGCCGCTGTCTCGATACGAAAAGTAGAAAAATTCATCTCCTGATACATCGTTGGCCTTTTCGATTTCACGCGCTTTCTCGCGTAGATCTATCGTCGTCTTGTTCAGAAATTCAGACTCCCTCATCCATCGCGTCCAGCCGCGCTGGCCGTACGCGAGCCAGCCAGCGTCTGAAACGTCGTAGACCCACGGTTCCGACGCGTATTGTAAGTACGCCAGTGAAAGGTCCTCCTTGATCTCCCGCAGTGAATGTCGACGTCGCGCGGAGAGACGTAGCAACTCGGTGTGACATTCGGACAATTTCTGTGTCTTCTGTTTTTCCCGTTGGTACAGACAGCTGTCGTACAGTGTTTCGTTGGTTTCATCGTCCACTACTGAGATGGGCTGCATCAGTACAGCCTCGCGACACTCCTTTCCAATGCACATACAGGCCATCATCACCTGTGATGAGCGCCCGACCTGGTTGTTCTCTTCGTCGGTGAAAACGTATTGAACCTCCCCAACGTTACCCCCACCACCGTAGGATATGTCGCAGCCGTGTGTTTGGTTGAAGTCGCAGTGACGCGACGCGTTTTGAAGGCTTTGGCGCAAAACTACTGAGGCCGGCCCGGACCTCAAAGTCGGAATGACATCGAACTGTTGTAGCGGTCCAAGCCGCTCAAGCCGCAGGGCCGTCCCAATCGAGTCTCTTACCCGGCTGTCTGAGTTCACATGCTCTCTTGACCAGGAGGAGTTGTACTGCAGCACAGACGACTCGATGGCTGCTTTTGTTTGCAGTGACAGCAGGAGTAACAAAAAAATTTTTTGGAACATGATTAGTAGAGCACTCACCGACCGTAGTTCACAAAGCTGTTCATTGTTCATTTTAACGGTTTCTGACTATATATGTCAACGGCAGTTGCCGTTGATCTAACTTGAGTCCAGCGGCATTGCTGTTCCAAGGAAGATTACGTGCAGTGTTGGTATGGAGGAGGACCAGAGGATACGTACGTGATGCGTTACGAAATGGGACGGAAATCGCAATAATTACTGAAAGTGAGGAGAAGTTCTAGAAGATGTAGGCGGGCATGGTTGGACGAGCGTTATTGTTGGGCTTCAATGAACCGCCCAAAGCGCGTCTTCAACGTACACGGGAGAGCAGTGCATCCGAGGGTCAATTTATACGTTTTAGTTGCATTGTTGAACGTGTTCTGGTGCACAATTCTACGTCAACTTGCAGCGCTGCTGGGGGTAGAAACATCTCACAATTTACGACATAGTCGAGACGGATCCTGTAGACGTGCCGGTAGCTAATTGGATGTCGATATTAATTGAGCCCAACAATGTCATAAATCGAGTACACATGTACATCCCATCTGTAATGTTCAACTTATTACCTCGTTGTGACTGTCACTGAAATTCATTGCCATTTTCATTATGTAATGTTCCATCACACGAGACTATTCTTTCCGATAGTGAAGATATATTCCACAACTTGTAACTCACATTTGCAATGCCCTTATCATTTCCCACATCTCGATATGTCATCCACTCAACCTCACCATGAACTGCGAACCCTACGACGACACCAGCTCCGAGGAGACCATGACCAACTCGTCGTATCGTCTCGACATATTCAAGAAATCGCAGTGGGCGAATCGACGCTACCTTAATTCCCTGCTCGCTGCCTCATCTGAGCTTGACATTGATGAAATTTTGTCTCTAACCCTCTCATTCGCCGGGCTCGTTCTCTCCGTGTTTGTCGGTCTCGGCTGGTTCGGAACTGGAGATTGGCCTCGTGACATTGCGGTTGCAATCTATTCTCTCACCGCCAATTTAAGTGTCGGTGCATTTTTGTCATCTTTGTATGGCATTGTGACTGCACTCGCACAGAAAGGCCATGAGATTAGTTATGAATTGCTCTCTATTCTCTCCTCTCTGGAGCCAAGAACGTCGTACAGATTCTCGGAACTGTCCATTAGAAAGCTGCTGCTGTTTTGCACCATCGTTCTTCTGAGATTCGGCCCCGACCAATTGGTCAATTTTGCGCTGCCCCAGGCGAGACAGGTGCATGTTAAAACTATCAGTCAGCATGAGGTTCGACTCGGACCGATTGGTGGCGGATATTCCCTCTTGGAAGACGGATACACTGTGTACTCTTACAGCACAACCGGGCTCAAGTTTATGTCAGAGAACGAGCTAGCCGCTCGAGAAAGGTATCGTGTGTCGAAACAACTCGACGACTTCAGTTACTTTTTACCGTTGCAGCCGGATTTGTTGTACAATGGTGCAGCTAATGCGTCAAAGCATTCAACATTTGTGTCTAGCGTGCAAATACAGACTAATTTTGGTATATGTATGAATGTTTCTACAGGCAGCAATTCGTGTGACATGCGCCAAGCCACTATGGCGGAGAGTATAGGAGCAAAATTCATGACGGCTGCTAGAAGAAACGACGAATTTTCAGTAACTCTGTGCGCCAGGTACCGGACGAGCCGAGGCAAAGTATTGAAAGCAGATTTCCTGTTATCCAATCGATCTGCTAATGTTTTGTACTCATCGAATGGTGTGACGCCTCAAATTGAGCACGTTGATCAGCTGAGCGAACCACTGCAACTGCACAGTGCGGACCAAATTGACCTCGTGCGACACAACATGACTGATTGCTTTCTAAACATGATGCTATTCGTCAACGAAATCAAAACCGAGAAAGAACTGTCATCGGCCGGAATTGGACTGGTGATCCGAGCCGCAAATGCAACATCCGCCTACGGTTTCAACGGCGGAAGGGGGCTGGTAAGTGCAGCAGAGGTCAGAATGGGGTCGTTGGTGTACGGCGGGAAGGGGCTTGTATTCTGGGTTGTGTTATTTCTATCATCGATGCGATTGTTCGCTTCCATAGCTGTTTTCGTGATGAAACCGGTCATGACGGGCGAAACTCGACAGAATTTTGCAGTGTTTTCTCAGATTGCTTCGATGCTACCCGACAGTTTTCCGTCGGCGGAGAATAGGCGACGCGCACGGGAACGCAAGACGCCCAAGGTTATCATCGGGGTTCAATTGGCGACTGAAGGCGAGTCTGGAAACACGATGGTTGTCGGGGATAATGTACTGCGCGCTATGATAATTGATGGCCGTCGCAGATTACATTTGGTTGCCGGGAGTAGAAATGAGGTGGTTGCCTGGGAGCAAGTCCGTCGGGCGCTTGTTGAGGGGGAGAAACCACTGGAGGTTTGGTGAGGATATTGTGTTTCTTGTTTAAATATGTATGATATTTGAAGTGTGCAGTGTATACATGTAGTCAGGAAGCTGAATTTAATTGAAATTCACCTTACGACACAAACTATGGCAATCTGGAAAGTTCGACTGGGACAGAAATCAACCCGGCGCAGCAAGCGGCTCGAGGGCTTTCCATGGCCTCGTGCATATTGTTGATGTGATACAAGTATCCTTTACGCGCTGGCGCGCGCTTCGCGCGCGCGAATTTGATGCACCGAAATTCTGTTTGCCAGAGCAGGCAGGTCTTAGCTATCAATCCACCAGTAGATTCCCATTCCTAAATACCCATACACCCTAACATATGTAGCGCTGCTGACGTATTGGCGGGAAGGGGTATAGCCACGTGGACACCACTTCGTACAGGCAAAATGTGGCTACTGCGCCGTGGAGAGCCAAGGGGTCATTCCCTGGAAATATTACGGGATATTCATTAGTGC
This sequence comes from Asparagopsis taxiformis, assembly GCA_030407315.1. NCBI lineage: Eukaryota > Rhodophyta > Florideophyceae > Bonnemaisoniales > Bonnemaisoniaceae > Asparagopsis > Asparagopsis taxiformis. The sequence continues at coordinate 43,428 of JALQPE010000826.1, forward strand.
AACGGTATTGCACAGCAATGCTAGATTACAGTTGCTGCTATCGATCGGAGAGATCGACAGTACGGAAGGTACAACCGTGCTGAAGGTACGGAGCGCCCAAGGTACGTGTGCGCGCGGGCAGCAAGAGAGGATTAGGATAATCTAGCTTAGAATAGGATATATGCCTGAGGAAGGAGGGCGGATCCAAAAAAGGCATCGCCACTGGCAGAGGAGCTGTCAGCTGAGCGACATTGCCGTCGTCTATCTTTTTGCAAAAACTCCCTGAGATACTACAGTAATTACTTGTGTGTTCACTCAGTGTCTCGGACGGGAAAGGAAATGCAGACAAGGAGCATGATGGGTGATGTAGTGCCGGCAAGCACAGTGCGCCAGACGATAGCAGAGACGCTCGAAGCTCCAAGGCTGAACGGCATGACTACTGCCGACTTTGTATTGTTCCGCAAGAAACGCAAGGAGTATGAGAGCAAAGTAGAAGAAAAGAACAAGGAAGCTGGAGTTTGCATTGCAGTTACAACGTACGCCAACTCCATGGACGAATCGCTGCTCCGTATGTTATATCATGCAGAATGGATCCAAGCAGAGTCATTTGAGACTATTACAGAAGAGAACATCCAACAGTGCATACAGGCGAGGTCTACTCTGAATGAGGATGATATCGATTTGGAGGAGATTGACAGAGTTGTTCGACACATTCGCATCGATATGTCGATAAAGCAAGCCGAGAGCCGTTTGTGGTCTTTAGCATTATCGTATGACAAGGCACTTGAGGACGCAGGTTACTAAGGAATGCTACAGTCACGGCCGCACATCGCAATTTCGCACATCATGGAACGACTCAAGCCTCTGCAGCTACATCAGAAGATGAGAAAACATGCTGAGATTTCGGAAAAACGAAGGGCTGCATGAGAACGAATTTTTCGTGTTCATGAAAGAGCTAGTCAAGCTTGCGAAAACGTTGGAGCGGGCGGATGTCGACGACAACCGTGGGAAGCCCAAGGAAAGGGGCAAATACAGCTCACAGTCGCGCGAATTTCGCACCAATGGCAAACATAGTGGAAGAAGTGGAAAGCGCCGCGGGGAGAGTGCGACAGAGCTTCGAGAAGAAGTAGGCAGAAATGGGAAAAATGTTGTGCACGGTAAACGCACAGCTGTTTCGTGCCTTAATCCGAAATGCGGTGGGATGCATCGTGTCAAGGATTGTGAAATTACACCACCTGCAGAGAAGAAGAAACTATTGGATGAATACTTCAATAGGAAGAGAGACAATAACAAGAATGCAGCGGTACGTAAGGTAATTCGTAAGAACAACTGCGAAGAGATCGACAATCACTCTACTATATTCAGTGCGTCCTTCTTGCATGGAGCAGTGGAATGTATGGTAATGACGGATGGCGGTTCTGATGAGAATATAATTTCCAAAACACTACTTCATTCGATGCTGCAGGCGTGTCCGCAGTTGCAGGTAGCAGCACTAGAACCGCCAGTAATGCTTGAACCAGCTGTCGAGGATATAGGCCTAGTTAAATGCTACGCCAAGGTAACCGCGGATGTGAACCTACGAGTTAGGCACGGCTCAGTACTATGTCTACGGGGTATTGTATGGCTAGTGTGTGAGCAGAATGCACCATATGCGCTCATTTCGAGACCGGTACTAGAATTGTGCGGAATTAACAATCGCACACTACTGGAAGCTGCGTGTGATAGATCAAATGGTGTCATCGACATGTCCCAGTTGCATGAAGTACAAGATTGCCGACGCGCAAGTAATGGAACCAGGTGCAGTTCAACTCGTAATGAAGGCGTATTCCACTGCGAAGGAGGTACAGAGGAAGACTGCCTACAGGACGCTGATGTATATATTGATCTCGGTGACGACTCAGAGGAGGAACTGAATAAGGAGCTGTCGCATCGCCTGGATGAAGCCCGCACAAACGGAATGTCACCCACTGGAGTGCAACAATTGCAAGGAATATTACACAAGTATAAACATATCATGAGAGTGCGTCTCGGAAAGTCCCCACCAGCCAATCTACCGCCCATGAGGATTGACATCAGACCGGGAGCCGTCCCTGTTAAAGTTAAAGCCCGCCGCTATTCAGCTGATCAGAGACAATTTCTGAGCAGTTATGTCGACAAGCTTGTGGAAATGGGGTTTCTTGTACCGAACCCAGATGCCACTTGGCAGGCACCACCGCTTCTCGTGCCAAAGAAGGGCTCAAGAGCGAAATACAGAGTTGCCGTTGACCTCCGCCCAGTCAATGCAGCTACTATAAAAAAGGCATGGCCGATGCCTCATGTGGATTCTGAGATACATGACTTCGCTCAAAGCTCATGTTTTGCTGTGCTGGACTTCGTGTCAGGATACTGGCAGGTGCCAGTGCATCCTGAGTCATGGAACATGTGCGGAATTGTTACACCAAAAGGAACCTTTTCATCCAAACGCCTTTTACCTGGGCTAACGAATGCTACGGTGCACTTCCAGAGCTCTATGGAACCGTTGTTTCGGGAGCTTGAAAGTAATATGAAGGCTTGGCTGGATGATTACAACATCCATGCAGCCAGTGAGAGCGAACTTCTCAAAGTAATCACCAGATTCTTTGAGATCTGTGCAGATAACGGACTCTTTCTCTCAGCACGCAAGTGCATGTTCTTTGCTACTCAAGTCCGATGATGCGGACGGATCATATCCAAGGAGGGATACAGGATGGATCCTGCGCGGCTGACAGCACTCAAGGATATCAATGCACCATTGACAGCGGGAGAATTGTGTGAGTTTGTCCATTGCTGTCGCTGGATGGCAACCGCAATACCACTGTTTGCCGAAAAAGTGGAGCCACTCAACCAGTTGCTAGAGCAGGCATATCGAAAGGTAGGTAAAAGAACTAAGCGATCCATCAGAAACGTGCAGTTGCGATATCTTTCTTGGGGAGCTAAGCACGAGAATAGCTTCCGTGAGATACAAGAAACATTACGCAATGCTGTCCAGTTATCATATCCCGCACCAGATAAAGTACTCTGTGTATTTACTGATGCATCAGAGAGGTTTTGGGCTGGGGTAGTGACACAAGTGGACAAGTCAGATCTCAGCAAGCCACGTGAAGTGCAAGTCCATAGCCCAATGGCTTTTCTGGGTTCTGCATTTAAGGGATCTGAGCTCGGCTGGAGCACTTTCGAGAAGGAAGCATTTGCAATATTTCAAGTCTTCGAGAGACTAAACTACTTGTTCTTTACCGGACAGACAGTGCGCGTGTTTACAGATCATCGGAATTTATTATTCGTGTTCGCGCCTCGGGCGCTGGAGCCTACTCTAGGGCGACACGTAGTATCGAAAGTTCAGCGATGGGCACTGTTTTTGTCAAGATTCGATTATGTGATTGATCACATATCTGGAGAAGATAATATATTCGCAGATATACTTACACGATGGACCAAGGGTCACAGAAGGGACCAGAAGGGGTCAAAAACAGTCTGTAAGCTCTCAATGAGCAAAAACCAAGTCGTACCGTCTCCTGCTCAGGATGATTTCATCTGGCCAGACAAACAGCTCATCCAAGATGCACAGGAGCAGTGCAAGGAGAAGGATGAAAACCTGATAAGAGGATCTGACGGATTATATAGGATCGCGTCTAAGATATGGATTCCAAAGGATTCTGAAGAGCTGATACTTAAGCTTATCGTGTCATCTCACGCTGGTATTATGGGACATCGAGGATGTGATGCAACCGAGAGTGTTCTGCGTGAATCCTTCTCATGGGATGGAATGAGTGAGGACGTGTCTCTGTTCGTCCGCTCTTGCATTCATTGCATTGTCACTCGGAGCGGAAACACAATCCCGCGTCCCCTCGCAGCTGCGTTGCATGGGTCGAAACCCAATGAGGTGGTACACATGGACTATCTGTACATGGGATCTAGCAATGATAACTACCAATACGTGCTCATCCTCCGCGATGACTTGTCTTCCTACGTATGGCTATGGCCATCTGAAAAAGCAACGAGTGATACAGCTGCACAAGCTATATCTCGCTGGGTAGCGTGTTTCGGGACTATGGATTGGTGTGTCAGTGATCAAGGATCACATTTCAAAAATCAACTACTGGCCTCATTACAAAAAGAATTCAAGTTCAAACACCACTACACGACTGCATATTCTCCATGGGCGAACGGGTCTGTGGAACGCATTTGCAGAGAGGTTTTAAGGTCATGCAAGGCATTACTGTCCGAATGGAGACTAGCACCTCGTGACTGGCCGGCCGTGCTGGACTGTATCCAGAGCATTACACTACGGTGTTGAAAAGGGGGCCTCAGACAGTACTGCGAGACAGTGATTTTTACTGTCTGAGACAGTAAAAATCACTATGCGGCAAATGAAAATTAATGCCACACTTGGAGACAGTGATTTGCACTGTCTGGCAGACAGTACGGAACACTGTCTGCAGACAGTAAAAAACACTGTCTCACAGTACTGTCTGAGGCAGTGAATGGAGACAGTAAAAATTAATGATTTATTCAATAGTTGGATATGATGTAATTTACTGTACTGGGCAGTGTTGGCGGATAGTGTTTTGTATTGGCCAAGGCAACATGGCCGGATAGTGAAATACGCTGCCTGGGACAATAGATGGAACCAACACGGTGCACTGTCCTGGGCAGTACCTGGAGACAGTGATTTTCACTGTCCTGGGCAGTACCTGGAGACAGTGATTTTCACTGTCCTGGGCAGTACCTGGAGACAGTGATTTTCACTGTCCTGGGCAGTACCTGGAGACAGTGATTTTCACTGTCCTGGGCAGTACCTGGAGACAGTGATTTTCACTGTCCTGGGCAGTACCTGTAGACAGTACTTTGTGCTGCCCTGGGCAGTACCTGTAGACAGTACTTTGTGCTGCCCTGGGCAGCACCTGTAGACAGTACTTTGTGCTGCCCTGGGCAGCACCTGTAGACAGTACTTTGTGCTGCCCTGGGCAGCACCTGTAGACAGTATTTCGTGCTGCCCTGGGCAGCACCTGGAGACAGTATTTGTGCTGCCCTGGGCAGCACCTGGAGACAGTAAAAGTAGTGCCTGATATAGTAAAATTCGGTGCTGGGAGTGGTGGATGAGATGGAGCGTCACGGCTGTCGTGGGCATCTTTCTGGGGTAGAGGAAGGCAGTTCTAGCGCTATGAGGATGCGTCTGTGTTCTCGGAAATGGACGCGGACGTCCACAACCTCTAGTACACCTAGTATTACTAGGCGGACGTCCATGTTCATCCAGTATTTTTGGATGTCCGCCTAGAACCGGCGTGAGCCATGCGGTCTAGTACGATCTAGTATTACTAGGACGACATTCATTGTTTCTAGTACCAACGGATGTCCCCCTCGGGATGGACTTCCGCCATGTCTATGTCCACCTAGGACGGGCGCCGGTTCAGAAATTCAAAAATTTCGACCCAGAAATTTCTGCCGGCCGTGCTCGACATGGATGTCCGCATCCATCACGGCGACCACTCTATTTTTCCTTGTCGGTCGACTCCAATTTTGTCTTAAATTTTTCATCCTCTCGCTCACACCCCTTCCATTTGGTGCTCACCTCCCCGTACTGTACCTCAAACACCCCCAATACCACTCTAGCACGCATTTTCAGCTACCTATCCCCGCTTCCACGGTGCACACCTCCATTCCATACCTACTTTTCTGCTCTACCGTACAGATTTCGTATAACCAGTCTCTCATAATACCTCAGAATAGGGAAAACATCCCCTATCCCCTCGACCATGCTCTCCCCCCATCACCTTTGCAACGTATTGTTCTTCAATACCCTCTCTCCTCTACCTTCAACCCATCTCCTTCGCCCTCTCCACAAACTTCCCCTGCAGCTTACTCTTCGACCTGCTCCACCCTCCCTCCCTCACCTGCTACTGCCCCCACGCCATCCGCATCTTCGATACCGTATACCACCACCCCCACCGGCCCGCTCCCGCTCCGCCGCCGTCTCCCCAGAAACTCCCCGCTCTGAACAACATATCAACCCCCCACTTCGCACCCATCCCCCACTCTCATCCCTCCCCAAATACAATAACCCTCTTCTCCCATCACATTCCCACTCACCACAAGCCAGAACAGACGCCACCCCCATTCCCACCTCTTCTCCTCACTTTCCTAAAACCCCTCCTCTCGGGGCCTTCAACCGCACCCTCCTACGGTCCCCACTAAACACCTCCTCCGCCCTCACTACCCCACACCCCGCAGCGTCTCCCCAATCCCCATAATATGCTTGTCGGCACTCCTCTCCGAATCACACTCCAATCTAAACCCCTCACTCCGTACATTCCACTTCCCCCTGTACCATCCCATCCCAAGATTCTCATCCACCCCCCACAGAACACATCCTCATACCACAGAAGAATTTTCTTCCTCTCATACCTCATCCTTAAAACCTCCATCTCCTCCATGTAAATTTTCGATGTAAATATTTTCTCCACTATGCAAACTCATACATGTATGAGCGTAATGCCTTTCCGCTTCGTCAACCCTGAATATTTGTATTCATGTATTCATAAAATGGAGCCACCCACATCCCTATCCCGTTCTGCAAGCTTTACAAACCCCCA
>JALQPE010000827.1:0-54721 GCA_030407315.1 Asparagopsis taxiformis
CGCGTATGTGAAACCTCCCGGCTTGTCCGTCAAGTCTGCGAAACTTGAGTGGGCGAATAAATCCAGCAAGAGGCGGAGGAAGTCTTTGCCAGCGGAGTAGTTTCGCGGGCGCGCGACCTACGTTTCGACGTGTACCCATGTCACTAGAATCCTCCCAAGGCTAGCGGGTTCGCGCAAGAATTGGCACGGTTGCGTCGTCAACGATCGGATTGCTGTTTGCGCTGCGCTTATTCGTCATAATGGATGAGTGGAAAATTCGGTACAGGATGGCGACCGCTCGGCGAGACAGTCAAATTTGACGACGTATCTCGTGACGTTTGCACTCTTTCGTGAGGAACCTGGTTGATATCGAACGGAACAGAGTATACGGTACACAGCACTGGAAAGGTCTTGAAACCCGTAACCGGTGTAGGTATAAGTTGTGACGGATACGTGGTAGAGAAAAATTTTAAAAAGATTGTGATTCCCTGCCTTTGAGTGTTGTACTGCAAGGCCGCCAGTCACATAGGTTGACACAGGTGCCTCACGCTTACCAGGTGAGCGACATCCGGACGCCACTGGACGTGGGGATGTCCGACTCAGATGCATTGCTGGCAGCCCAGAATTCTACAATTCGGGCAGAAAAATATTGCAAAAAACTCGATTTCGGCGGTCGATTGTGCCGTACGGCACACCCCCATCAAAAACATGTTCACATGTGCATGTTTTTGAGAATAGCCCAAATTTTAATTCAAAGCAGGATGCAGATATTCGTCTTCTACCATTGTCAGAACACATTCGTATAACCACATTTGGAGAACCTGAGCCCAGAGCTATCGGTTTTGGCGGGAGCTAAGCCATATCTCATATAATCAGTAACTACTTCCCGCCAGCTGAGTGGTGGAACCCCTGCTATTTCTACCAACGAGACATACGGGGTGTCAACTCGGCAATCGTATATGATTTGGGTGCTAAATTTATTCAAGAGACGAATGGGCTTCGAAAAGGAGCCCAAACTACGTCTACTTGTGATCCATGGGTATAGGACTATTCTATTCTTCTCCAGGCTTCCACCGTAGCCGCCTCCTCCGCCTCCGTTAATGGAAAGAATATCCGAACCGCACCTCAACATGTTCTTCATGTGATCCATGGGTACTGACATCTCACATGCTCTCCAGGCTTCCACCGTAGCCGCCTCCTCCGCCTCCGTTAATGGCAACAATATCCAAACTGGACCTCTACATGTTTTTCTTGTGATCCATGGTACTGACATCTCACATTTCTCCAGGCTTCCTCCAAAGCCGCCACCTCCACCTCCGTTAATGGAAAGAATACCCGAACCGCAGGCTTCCTCCATAGCCGCCTCCACCTCCGTTAATGGCAAAAACATCTCACCGGGCTGAAAACGGACGGACGACATTGGGTTCGTTCCGCTGCGTAGACGTTTAGAATCTTGTTAGAAAAAAGTAACGAAAGAGAATGACATCTCATCTCTGTCGCAATATGTTCCATTTTCAAGTTCTCGGGTTCCACACCCATCAAGGCCTGGATCGAACCCTCTTCGATGGATAGGACAAATAGTGGAAGGCTTTTAAGCCTGTGACCAAGCGGCTATTGATTGGTTGGAGGAAGGAAATTACAGAGGAAATTTAGCTGAGTACGGTGCTCGCGATAGCTGTTAGGTTAAAGTCAAATATGTGTTTCGATTATTTTTCGTACGAAAATGTCTTGCAAAAGACGATGCTTTGTCGTTCTCCTGGAGGGAGTCCGTTGCATTGCACTCAATTCGAGAGCATCGTCATGAAGGAGAGGATTCTTTCTGCTTGTTAGAATCGGTTTAGAGCACATAGCTAATGCATTACTGGCCAGCCAGAAATTGTAGAATTTCGGGCAGCAAAAATATTGTAAAAAACCTTGATTTGGCGGCCGATTGTGCCGTACGGCACACCCCCATTTCAAAAACATGTTCACATGTGCATGTTTTTGAGAATAGCCCAAATTTTAATTCAAATCAGGGTGTCTAATTTGGCCACAACGGCCCCAGGAACCGACCGCCGCCCCGAGCGGGGTCATCACTGGCTTCTGTAAGCACCAACTGTAAGGCTAAATGGCGTCTGACGAAGGGTCAATTTCAGGCTCAATACGCCAGGGACAGGTCTTTGGTCCTTGTTCCATCATGGTCCCGCCCCGCCTCTCACGACCAACCTGAAATGGACGTCCGGTGGATGTCCAGCTCGATTGCATTGCTGGCCAGCCCAGAAATTCTAAAATTTCGGGCACAAAAAATATTGCAAAAAACATCGATTTGGGCGGTCGATTGTGCCGTACGGCACACCCCCATCTCAAAAACATGTTCACATGTGCATGTTTTTGAGAATAGCCCAAATTTAATTCAAATCAGGACGTCTTCCGGACATAGGGGTGCTCGCGGCCTAGCTCGACAGCTGTAATTGTACCTCATTAAATACTGTTGATGACTGCCTACCGTATACAATCTGGGCTGTTGGCGTATTATCCGGTACTTGACCTGACCTGAACGTTCATCGCAGACCGTTGTGGTTACCGACACTATACAGCAATCTTTTTTGTATCTCGTGCAACTCAATCGTTCCATCGCTTCCGGAAAGCTTCATTATGCCGCCGCGTATTGCGAAGAAAGCTCCAAAGCCTCCGGGCCTCCAGAAAACCCGGTCAGCAGCTGCTGTATCGAGTGCCCGACAATCCCGTGCGAAGAAGCGGTCTGGGCCTACCGGCAGCATTGAACCGCGGTCCGGTAGTCGCAAGACGGACCGGCGCAGAACTGGGGATCCGCAGCGAGAAAGTGAGGAAGGAGGAACGGCGCGGAGAGAGATGGGGCTTGACCGAGGCAAGCGTGCTCGCAGGGACAGTGAACATCATGATGATGACATGATAGTGGCTCAAAACATGTTGGAATTGCGGCAGAGTGCTATGGCAAAGGTAGTTCCTCCCGGGTTGGCAGATGCGGAGGTGCTGCAGACGGAGTCCCAGCCGGGGGTTCCCGAGACACTGGAGGCTGTGACCCCCACTGCGCCAACTATGCCGAGTACATCAGCCCCAGCAGGTAATGCAGTCAGGGACCCGAGGATAGCGGCAAGGGATGTTGTTTCTGAGCAACGTTCACAGGATGCCAACTATCATCGGCGGTCAGGTGGTACTGAGGGGAGAGAGCAGCCGGAGTGCGGGCCTCGTCACAACAGAGTGTCATTGGTGCCAAATATGCGCGTAACGCCCCCGCGACGTCAGGCTATTGGCGATGGAGGACATCATATTCCCGATAGCGTGGGAGATGGGGGACGGTGAGGGCAGAGAGGTTGCATCCGCCGGAATCCATCGATTTAATGGCGAGTCGCATCAATGCGCAGAAGAAGAAGATCGCGGAGCTGGAAAAAAAGTGTTTAGCCAGGACATAGCAAACAAGGCGCTCACCACGGAGATTGTTGCGTTGGAGGCTAAGGTGAAGACTCTGCAGGCGGAAAATGCCAGCCTTACTGCAATTGCGAGAACAGGTAGAATCAGTGATCACGGTGGCGGTAAGTCGAAAATACAGAAAGCCATTCCTGTGAAATACCTTGGAGTTCTTAGGGCGGTTGAGGAAAACCTGACAAAGTGGTGCAAGAACGAGACTATGGAGCTGGACCCTATAGCGGAACAAACGCAGAGACGTTGGACTGGACGTACCATCGAGGTAGAGCCGGTAGAAGGGGCACTTTGGAGCGAAAACGGTGTAGGATATATTGCTACCCCTCCGGGCTATATCATCAAGAATCTGCAGTGGTATACACCTTCGTACAGGGACGAGAGTGATCTGCTGAATGACTTGGTGCGACACGTACTGCGTCAAAGTCCGTGGTGTGATGTGTTTTCCGATGAGGAGCAGCGTGTGTGCTGTCAAGAGGCTGTGGCGGGGAGCAAGGAATTGAAAGTGAAGGTGACGCAGAAACTGTCCGACGTGATGAGTGCACGGAAGCGTAATGCGAGGGACAGATTGTTCGGTTCGCTGGGGTACACGAAATTAATGTCTAGATGCACGATGCTGACGACGCGAGCTGAGATGGACGAGCGAGAGGAACAAAAGCGCGAAGCGTCTGAGAAGCTTTTGAAACGGGAAAGTAACGGTGATTTGGATATGGGGAGGTGGCGAACGGCACCGTTCTCAGAGCTGCGATACAGCAAAGGCTTGGTTCCTGACAGCTTCGAAATGGAAGTGAATGGTGATGCATGGTTTAACAACCGAGTAGCTGTGAATGTGCTGGACATCTTCAGGGGTTATTCGATACGACCAGAACAAGTAATGGACATAGAGACGAGCATACTAACGCTGGCGCGCCTGGATGCTTGGCTAGTGACTACTGTGGAGTGTTTGGATGAACCGAAGGGGAAAGGAGGTGCACGGCAGAAGGAGTTTACAAGGCGGTACAGTCAATATGTGGGGGTAGCTTTTCAGCAATTAGTTGGTATGGTGGTGTACTGCATGTCTTGTCTCCAAGGCTCGCAAGCAAGGGAAGAAACGGACGTTGTCGAGAGCGAACAGCGGACTAGTGCACAGTCACGGCATGTGTTTGCAAGCCGTACTGTGACGAGAGAGGCTGTTGAAGTGTGGCAAAGCGGAGAGGGGTCTGGAATTGTTCATGTCGTTGATGATGTAAACCGCTGCTCATCACTTGTTCTAGTGTCCGAGGATTTGATTCAATCGCATATTACGTCAAACCTCGGTGCTGTAATGGATTGTGTGATTGCGCAAGGACTAATTGGCGCAGAACTTTTCGTCGTTGACCCATATGCTGGACACCTGAGTGCAAACCTGAATGTCGAAATCAATGCCCCACAGTATGGGGGCATGGAGCGGCGCCATGCAGCCACTGCTGATAACGGTTTTGGCGTAATGGAGGATGGTTGAAATTAGTGCAGTAAATGTGACGTTGACTAGAAGGCTTATCATGTAGTACATTATCAATAGAGTGCTGCGATTTAGATTTATTCTTCTTCATTATCATCTGTGAACTGGTAATCAGTGTTGGTGTAGAAGCGGTTGAGATAGAAACGGTGGTCCGACCAGTGCATTTGTTTCGTAAATGGCTTGACTGGAAAGTTACTTCGTACGATGTGCACGGTGCCAGATATAGTAGATGCAGGAATGAGGTCAAACCAAGGACCACCTGCACTGTGGGATGCAGTGTCATTGCTGTCAACGGATCCGTTGTCCGGGTCCCATGTGGACCACTTTAAACAAATGCACCCAAGTGATTTTTCCACAGCGGTTTTTGGGGCAAAGCAGGTCATATACTGAACGAAAGCGAGTTCTACAGGTTGAAACAGGTTTGGAGACTGCAGGCGTACCAGTGCCAGGACGCGCCCTACCCATATGGTTCTGTAGTCATCGGCAGTTCCGGAGATGACGACAAAGGAGTACTGCGATCTCTTTGCGGGGCCGAACGATGAAGTTGCAAAGACGCGCTGCTGCTTGTGCCTCGACACGTTTGTGGGGCGAAGCATGCCACTGTGCGGGTCAAAGTCGTCGGCATCTGGGACGTACCCTCCCATGACGTAGGCGGACTTTACCACGGTGACGGAAATGTCCATGTCATGTATTGGAGGGCCTTCTGCCGTGGCGCGCAGTCTAGCGAGGGTGAGGAACGCTTGTGCAGCTGTGTCACCGAGTTGCTGGAATAGCGTTATGGTGCCAGACGGGAACGAGGAGTTGTGCAGCGGCAAAAGAGTGGCAGGATCGGGCTGTCCGTCGATATCTGCAACGAGGAGGGTTGCATCGGGCAGCAGGGAGGCAAAGTCGTGCAGTGCAACGGTGAATCCGTCGCGAACGAGTACTGCACCGTCTGTGGGCGATATCATGCGTGCGTTTCCCAATGTGTTCGATGGGGTATGACCAGTTGGAGTGGCCAAGGAGAATTCCATGTGGCGAATAGTCTCTTCCATGGCTGTGGAGCGCCTTCGAGAGGTTTTCCTATAACTCTGTTTGAACAGAAGATGCGAGTGTTCGTAGGGGCCTGCATCAATGTGTTCCAGGGCGCCATATCTCTGCAAGTCACCGGGAAGATGGTCTAGAAGATGGAACTTGAAAGTTTTGAGACCTGTGGTGTGGAATGGGCCGAGGGTGGAGAGCATTGATTGTTTGAAATAGGAAATGGAGTTCTGGAGGCTTTCTAGTTCGGCGGCAGTCCAGTGCTTGATGCGACCGCGTTTCATGACCCATGCGACGAGGTCAGAGTATTGCGTGCAGATGGAAGTGAGGGGGGCTGTATCTACTTCGTCACAGCATGTGTCAATGAATGCTGCGATGAAAGGGAACACCATGTCGACATGGTGATAGTCTTTGGCTGCGAGCATGCCGCGTATGCCGTCCTCCGTGAAGAGGCCGTTCAAATTGGTGCCCTTCTCACCCTTGGAGAAGTCGACATGAAGACCGGTGATGTAGTAGTCGCGTTCGATAGCGGACAGAATGCTGTTTGAGCCGGCGAGGATGGATTTTTTCACCTTCTTGAAGGTGCGAGGTGTCCCGGAATGGGAGGCAGTGGTGGTGAGGTCTGGGGAGCTGAGGCGGTGGACAATGCACTGTTTGATGAGCTTTGAGATGCCGAGGTGGAGATTGTGCAGAGGCTCGAAGGAGAAAATGTTGTAGGGGTCTAGGGGACTGTTGGTGGGTAAAAGAGCGGTCGATTCGAGGACAGAGTGTTGTTCGAGGAGGGAGAGAGCTTCGAGCGGAGCAGTTGTATGCTCCTGAGCGCTCTCTTGGCGTGCAGAGCGTGTATCATCGAGGGAGCGGGGCTGGTGTGGCGCGCTGGATTCAAGTTGAGTGGCGGGGATGTAGCAGCGGTGGCAGGGATGTGTGGTGGTAGTGCTGTTGCGAGTGCATGAGAGCTCTTTGGCCTCTGGAAAGTCGCAGCAATAATTGGCTAGGATGGGAAAGCATTGGCGGGCAGTTGCAGTGGAGTCTGTGCAGGGGAACCCGGAAGAGAACGCGGTGGATAGGGACGAAAACACTTTTTCGAGTGCTTTATGAAGAATATCAATTTTGCGAGCGCGACTAGCAGAACTAGAGGTTGTCGGCATTTCATCACCGAACAAGGCGTTGGACGAAGGGTTAACAATGTACGGAAGATACCCGACGATGGTGAGGCCGGTACGGATGCAGTGGCGACGGAGGGGGGCGGAGAAGTTGAGCAGTGTGACGTGTATGGGGTATGCGACGATTGCGGAGCTCTTGAGGCTTGTGCTGCTCTTGTCGGAGTACACTTGGAGGAGGCCGGCAAAGGAGGAGCGGTGGGATCATTTTCTCTGCCCATACGACCTGTGGATCTTCCGAGAGCTGCACGCGCTGTCTAGTAACCTGGTGCAGCGTTTTCGCGAATTCTGTGTGTAGGGGATGAGAAAATATTGCGGTGCCGTCTGGGGCGGTCTGTGGGGAGGGGTGGAAGAGAGTATTTTGGTCGTTAGCCAGTGCTAACTGCCTGCGGAGCATGTCGACTGGGTCGCGGAGGTACAGCTGTGCCGAGTACTTACCAGTTTTGTCTGGAATGATGTGGCTCTTGTAACCTTCGGTGCGGAAATGTGTTTCGACCATGGAAGCGGTAACGTGGCGACATTCTTCTACGGTGCGAACGGCGCTGTTGAACTTTTCTAGGGAGAATGCGGGGTCTTGTAGGATGGTGATGACTTCGCTCACGCGGCCAGCGCCGGCCTTGTACTCGAGGGTTGTGAGACTGGCGGCGAGGGATTGCACGAGGAGGTCTGCGCGGGAGGGGGTTGAGGTTGGTGGCAGTGAAGCGTCACAGGGTGAGTCGCTGGAGGAAGCACGACCAGATTCTGGGTCTGGGGAGCTGGGTTGCGGGGAATCATGGTCGCCGTTTCGAGCAGGCTCATGGGTGACGGCAGGGACACGAGCGTTGTTGAAATGTTGGGAGAGGGTTGAAACGGTAGCGACACGTTCGCTCATGCAGCGCGAGCGCATAAGCATCTACGCAGTAGTAGAAGCACCCTTCATACTTGCATTCCATGTCGAGTTTTGACGCAAAAGGGAGGATTGCGAGCTGAACAGGGGAGACTGTGCCGTCCAGATGCGACCAATTTTATTTTTGTGGTGCTTTCGAGACTTGGAATGTAACGTGTTCGTAGTTTTTTGGGTAGTAGTTTTGTGCTCACTCCAGCTGACATCCCAACGGTGGAATTTAACCGAGAGTTCAATCATTTCCAACTGTTACATCACATTGCGTGCTGGCAACGTGTGCATGGAAGGACGAACGACTGCCCTGGGAGATGAATTTTCAATTAATTCATTTGTAATAATAAACTTTTTTATTTCCAAACTTCGTGGAATCTGAATGTGCTTTACAGCGGATATGCCACGGATCATGTAAGGAAAGCAAATGGATTCTCGAGAATCATAACATATAATCATATATATGATCATATATATGATTATATGTTTATATTCGTTGTTCTCGATCCGGATCTCTTTGTTCGGGGAATCAGAGACCATGGCTTGGGCCATACTCAATCTCACTGCCGGCGATGATTTCGAGTATGCACAGCAAGACTTAAGCGGACGCAGAAAGCTGTCCGGTCGACGCCGCAGGCTCCACTCCGCCCTCATCACCGACTGATCTTCTTTGACCGACTTTGCTTTGTACGTGCGCGAATCTTGATCAAGATTCGCGCACGTACCTTCATTCCATCCTCTACCCTCGAGGGTATGCGTTGAGGGAAGCGTGGGTTTTGAGTCTGACTATTTCCGTTGATGCGATATTTTTCATGGGAGCCTGTTGACTGATGGTGTGTATTGAGCGGAGGATGGAAGAGAGGTACGTGAAGTTTTGAAAGTATGAGTGAGGGAAGGTTGATTTTGAGTCTGACTGTTGTGGTTGATTCCGATGTTGTGTAGATGATGCAGGAATGTTGATGACGGAAGGTAAGTTTCATTGAGTGCCAAGATGTGCTTTGCGAAGATATGGACTGCTGACTATGATTATTGTTAATTGCAAGGTTTTTGGATCATGGTTTGTATTGTGTGTAGGATGGATGAGAGGTACATTTGCGAGTTCTCAGGGTATGTAGCGAGGGAAACGTTGGTTTTCAATCTGACTGTTGCGATTGAATCCGATGTTGCGTAGGTGATGGAGGAATAGTGATGACGGAAGGTAAGTCACATTGGGCGCCCAGACCGGTTGTGCGAAGATGCGGAATGCTGACTACTTTTCTTGGCTACACGATTACGTGATTTATGGTTTTTATTGTGTGCAGGATGGAACAGGTAAAGTAAGTGTGCGAGTTTTGAAAGTAAGCAGCGAGGGAAGGTTGGTTTTGAGTCTGACTATTTCCGTTGATGCGATATTTTTCATTGGAAGCCTATTGAGTCATGGTGTGTATTGTGTGGAGCGAAGGTAAGTGTGCGAGTTTTGAAAGTATGCTGTGATGGAAGGTTGGTTTTGAGTCTGACTGTTGTGGTTGATTCCGATGTTGTGTAGATGATGCAGGAATGTTGATGACAGAAGGTAAGTTTACTGAGCACCAAGACTTGTTTTGCGAAGATATGGACTGCTGACTTTGATTATTCATTGCAAGGTTTTTGGATCATGGTTTGTATTTTGTGTAGGATGGATGATTCAGTCATCCTCTCGGAGAGGTAAGTAAGGGAGTTTCTAGGATATCTGTCGTGGTAAGCGTTGCTTTTGAGTCTGACTGTTGTGGTTGATTCTGATGTTGTGTATGTGATGCAGGAGTGGTGAAGCAGGAACGGCAGGACTGAAGGAGAGTGAAGAAGGGATGTAGGAAGATGGGGAATGAAGCTGTGAGGTGTTTCTGGTATGTGTATATTTGGGGCATACGATAGAAGTGAGAGTGCGTTTCAAGTGGTGTAAGATTTTGCTGACCATGTTCGTGTTTGATGTCTTGATGATTTAATGGGCTGGGGTGGTGTCGAGGAAAGCGGGGATGGTATTGGGAAGGAGCGTATTTTTTGTAATCTAGGTCGTGAGGGTTCTTGCAGTATGTGCGGATGGTGGTGCATGGCGTTCGGATGGTAGGGAGAACGCGATAGTGAGGGAGATGGGTGATCGACGATATGCTGACAGGTATTTTGTATTCTGGCTGGATACGTATTTCCTATTCTAACCGGGTATTTATTTCCTATTCTAACCGGGTATTTATTTCCTATTCTGACCAGATATGTATTCCCTATTCTAGAGAGACGTATTGTATACGAGCAGTTTCCTAAATGAGAGAATAAAATACGGTCCGATATGGGCCCTGAATTTACCATCCGCTGTAATTTCTTCCCTCCCGGTTTTCGCTGATATATTGTATACTGGATGTCGGGTCCTAGTATTCCGCCATATGTACTAGAGAAAGTGGATGTCGGGTCCTAGTATTCCGCCATATGTACTAGAGAAAGTGGATGTCGGGTCCTAGTATTCCGCCATATGTACTAGAGAAAGTGGATGTCGGGTCCTAGTATTCCGCCAAACGTACTAGAGAAAGTGGATGTCGGGTCCTAGTATTCCGCCATATGTACTAGAGAAAGTGGATGTCGGGTCCTAGTATTCCGCCATATGTACTAGAGAAAGTGGATGTCGGGTCCTAGTATTCCGCCATATGTACTAGAGAAAGTGGATGTCGGGTCCTAGTATTCCGCCAAACGTACTAGAGAAAGTGGATGTCGGGTCCTAGTATTCCGCCATATGTACTAGAGAAAGTGGATGTCGGGTCCTAGTATTCCGCCATATGTACTAGAGAAAGTGGATGTCGGGTCCTAGTATTCCGCCAAACGTACTAGAGAAAGTGGATGTCGGGTCCTAGTATTCCGCCATATGTACTAGAGAAAGTGGATGTCGGGCCCTAGTATTCCGCCATATGTACTAGAGAAAGTGGACGTCCGCATCCAAAAATTTTTATTTTTTTTGGACGCGGACGTTCATTTGTTCTAGTAAATCTCGGGCCGACTAGGACCCGTACTAGAGAGACTGGACGTCCGCGTCCACTTCCGAAAACACAGACGTGAACCGGATTGCGCTATTGAACTTGTGTTTCGCGCGTCGCTGTGGCGGCCGGGTGGTACAACAGCGGAACGCGCAGGGATCGATGGCAACACGAGATTAGCGGGCTGGCGCAAGCCGTGATCTCGGGGGAGGTCACTGAGTAAACTCGAGGACAACGCGATCTACGCAGGGGTCGTAAATTCCTGGTCGAGTAGTATACGACGCAACACGCAGTATCGCGGTGCGATGCAGTTCGACAGTCGGTGTATGCCGCACCCGCACACGTACGTTGGCAATCGTGAGCAATCCGCACGTAACGTCGTGACGCAATCGGTCCTCATGACGCGCTAGACGCTTATTTCGAATCTGCGAAAAAGTTGGCTGTTTATTGGTAAGGTGCGAAGCAGAACGACCATTAATAGTTAACTACCTAGGACAGGTTTTGTCCTTGCGCGGCCGGCCGACGGCCGCTCGCTCGCACGCAAAAAGGGAAATATTTGGGAAAAAGACTCGTCATAAAAACCTCAAAAGGGAAATAAAAGGAAATTCGTAGAAAGGGTTATACGTGGCGCCGGGCTTGTGGTTTCGTGGCTAGCGCTCGCTCACGTGAATTCTTATCTACGCTCCGTGACATGTAATAGGCAATGCCACGCGTAGGCCCGCCACCGAACTCGCTTCAATGCTCGGGGACTTATTGCGACGTGAGCTTTCTCGAGCAGTTGCAACGCGTGATAAAATGGCTCTATAAGCAACCAACTGCATTAATCCCTTATTTATCTCATAGACTGATAGAACTACGTATTAATTTAGGGATCAAATAGTTGTAATTTGTGCAATGTATTAGCTACCGGAATAACAGCTTCACAGCTATTTTTGTCAGAGAGCTGTATCCATTCAGTAACTTTTTTTGAGGAGCGTACATCAAGGCAGAGAACTTATACGTTTTCTACCTTGATGTACGCAAAAATTGTTCTATCCGGATCTTATAAGATCCGGATAGAACAATTTTTCTCTCGAACTTTTCGACATGGTCTTCAGCAGCCTCGAGTATATCTATTTTCATATATTCGCACTCCAGAATTTCAATGACCGCATCCTCAAACATCTAGCTAGGCTTCGCATATTCCGGCAATATTATCGATAAAAAAACCTTCAATAAGATGAAGCCAACAGTTGTTACCCCTCTTCGCATGAACAAAAAAATGAGTAAAAATTCTCCTAAATGCTGGGGCACCTACAGAAGCATGCTTCTGTAGATGCCGCAGCGTAATGAATTAACTTATTTTTCTCTTCCTTAAACTGTAATCTCACCTCTGAACCCATAACGATGTTAATTAGACGCAGGAAACGCCTTTTTTGTTTTCCCAAAATTTTCTTCAACAGCGGTTTCGTCTATGCTAACAATTATATTCTGATTTTCAAGAATTCTCGGTTGGCTGGGACTCCATGAACTCAAAATATTGAATAAACGTTTAACATAATGAAATTTTTGGGCCATTAGCTAGGCATAACCCTTCCCCTCAGACTTCTGATATGTATATTTTCACGGTTGCGATACTGGAAAGAACTTGAGGCATCGTCTGATGGTACGCCATAATTCCATGAGTCCTGCCCGTATGCAGCATTGCGACTCATCATATAGTCCTCGCTAATGGCAGTCCCATCGAAGATATATCTATAAGATGATCTACAACCATTTTATCTTCTTTTCCTGAAAGTACAGGACCGCTTTCTGGCCTATTTCTCTCATCCAACTTCTTCTGCATTCACTCTTCATCTCCTTGCGCAACCATTTTCTTTAGCTCCGATACAGTTGAACGAGGCAATCATGGCATACTTGCAATTTTACGAGTAGAGAAATTACCCCCCTTAATCAGCTGGACAGCCTTTCGGCAGGATTGACAACGTTTTGAACGCTCTCAGAGCATCGCGAAGAAAAGAATGATAGTCTATCTTTCTTTTCTTCGCGATGATAGTAGCCTTATAATTGAATGAGGCAAATTAGAATTGAAACTTACGCCTAGTGAGCCAAGCAGCAAAGGGGACTCATCTCAAAATAATTCCATGGATGCGGAGCAAAAAAGGTTTTCAAATCCCAAAAGTGGGAAGTTTATGGAGTTTTAGCGCGACATTTTCCAATTAATAAGATCGCTGATCTATGGAGCGTTTGTGGGGACTACTTGTTTACAAAAGTTCTAGATATATAGAACTTTTTTAAACAAGTAATCCTATTTGTAAAAACCTTTGGAAAACAGCTTCAACTACCTGGCACTTTTCAAGAAATCTTGTTTTCTTCAATACCCAACCCAGCCGTTACGTCACAGAAGTTGTCGAGAAACTCGACTGGTCACTCGGACAGCTGTCCAGGATTTTGATTGGGCTTCACAGCTCACACATGACGGATTCCTTTTCAACTTCAACACAAGTCAGTTGAAAAGATCGGTCAGGACTTCGTCGGTAACTCGTTGATCCGCAACACTTATCATCAGTACGTCATCTAGTGACAAAAACTTCAGGATTCATATATCTTCCCTCTTTCCCCAGTCCTTGGGGATGATAATTCGTATACAGGGAATATATCTATGGACACTGTAACTGAGGAGATGTTCCAAAGACAGAAAATGCCAGATCCAATATTGGAAAATATAGACAGAGCGATGAGAACTGGTATCGACAATCAACCAAAAGAACAGGGGTCTGACGTAGAAGGTTATTCAGGCGATGGGGAGAAGGTCATAGAAGAGCAAAGAATGGAACTTTTAACACTGCACTTGACATTAGGCTTGTGAAGGATATTCTGGATACAACAGTGCTTCTGAGTGGAAGAGGTAACAGGAGAGAAGGGCTTTTGAAAAGTAGCTTAGTCGCTGAACAAATGTAGCCGTATTCTGTGGATGACCGATAAAAGAACTGTATGAATGAAGATCATAAATCAGAAGCTCAAGAGAAGGATGAGTTTGCGCGTTCGTCGTAGAGAAAATTCTCTGGAACTTTTCAATTTTTCCTCTCGCATGAGGGAAGAAACAATGAAGGAAGATGAAAGGGTTTCTGAAGAGAGAAGGAAAAGACGTGAAGAACAAGCTAGGAGACAAGAATTTGCATCAGATTTGCGGGATAGGGCGATGTCAAGGATTATACCTGTCATAAATCTCCAATTTAGAGATGAACTATCACACAGTAAGCCAGGGAAAAACCAAAATCGTGTCAGTGACCGGTACAGCACACTGTACGCAAGTCAGCAAGCGAGTAATATGCTGCAAAACTCAGAAGCATATGCGAGAGCTTCTGCGGATCCAACTGAGATCCGTGAAAATAAAAGATTGAAAATAAAAACTGCTCGGTATGGTATTGAAAAAGATGAGATTAGCCGGAGAATGGACTTGAACACGAGGAAGGTTAAGGTCCAAGAGGAAATGGTTCCAGTAAGGAAAATGAAAGAAGAGCGGGAGAAGAGAAAGGATGAGAGGGAGAAAAAATAGAGCAACAAGAGGAGGAAGGGAAAATCGGGAGGCTCAAAGAGCGGAGAGAGAAGCTGCTGCCTGTGAAGCATAGTTCAAGAAACGGGGGTCTGTGATAAACCTCTTCCATTAAAAGTTTCAGAAGCTCCAGAACTAGATCTGGAAATCCAATTTCATTTTATAGTCTCAGTATAAGACAAGTTGAAAAACAAAAAGTTGTCTTTTTCTGTCAACATCTCAAAGGAAAGAAATAGATCCGCAGCAACCGAAGAGGAAAAATGGTCAAGCTGCCTCTGACTTTGGGAGTAACGACTTCAAAGAGCATCCATTCTATACGTTTTCTGCCCACCATCCGTAGGAAAGAGGCAAGAAACTGGACAATTGATACATGACAAGAGCGTATTGGTAGACCGGGTTCACTTGATATTGTCTCTGATAAGACGCTCTTGTATTGCAGCCTGGTCAGATTCTATAAGGGATCAGTCCTCTAGACTTCATGGTAAACAATAGATTCATGTTCTTACAGCACCATACGCGACCAACCAATAAGATAATTACATTCTGCAGAGACCAAAGCTCCCAACTGCAAGGGAAGCTTACAGTAACCACACCCACGAGGCTACTTACAGGTTTTCGTACGCCTTACACGACCTAGAAGACACTTCAGCAGGCTACTTACATGTTATGATACACTTACAGCACCTGTCATGTGACTGCCACGGTTACTTACAAGACTACATGGCTTTTTCAGCCACTTCCGCCCCACTTACAGGGATACTTACATCCATACGCCCGTATGACAGGTTACTTATAACTGTAGCTGACGGAAACCTCGTTTTTTCTATGAATTTTTATCTATAAGGTTACATGTAAGAAACACAAGCTTACACTGTCAGTCGTCCTGCGGGGTCCGGTCGCGCCCGGCTTCAGGTTTTCACGTGTCATTGGTTTCTGCCAACCCCTCACACGTGTGTGACATTGCTGGACTCTTACACGTGTGACCTTGCTGGGCTCTTACACGTGGCCCTCCCTGTCACACTCTCCTCATGACCATTCCCAGATCCGCCACCACCAACAATATCTCTCGTTCTCCTCTCCTATTGGTTGATCTCCCGCTACCCGCTCCTCGTAGTTACCCTTCATTTCACCCCTCCTAGAGGTACCTCCTAGTCTTTATAAGCTACCCTCCGCTCCCCACCTCAGGGATTTGGAGGCACCTTCGACCGGAACACCTTCTCCCAAGTTGTGCCCTAACCCCCACAGATGCCGTCGTAGAGAAATATTTCAGAGAGAAAAAAACCAAAGACTTCCTTCGAAGAGAAAGATCAAAATGCATTTTGGACCTAGACTACTCTGATTTTCACAGCATGAGCAATTTTGGAAAGACATTTATTTCACTGGTTTAAACAAGTAGATTTCAATGGAATAGGCGACCAAGGTAAAAATTGTAAATTTGAGTGGAAGAACCATGCGCCGTAGCTGGATACAGTAGTGAAAATGTATGGAAAAAAAGAGGAGAGCGATGGCCAGGCCACGCCGTAAGGCTGGTTCTGAACTGTACTCCGGTGTGGTTTGGTGTATGATTCTAGATTTGCGCGTGACCACCTCGCAGCGGCCGGCCGTGGCTGGAGAATAACCATTGAAATTACAAATTTTTTGCGGTGGATTAGGTGCAATGTCAAACCAGCGATAGATACTGCACAGCGGGTGGTTGAAACCAGTGCATGGACTGGTTTCGGAGGGCGGATATGCTAGTTTCGGAGCCTTCCTTACAGCAAGTGCAGTCGGGCACATGAGATATATCGGCAGATGGAGAAGCTCTAATGGATAGGTATGAGTGGAACAGACTCTTGATCGTGGATGTGAGCTAGGTGTAGGTAAGATATGACAACTAAACATAGAATACCTGCTGGTTTTCTTGAAATGTAGAACAGTCATGGAAAGCGCAGAAGCTGCTCAATTCGGGGGCATGAGCAGGTAAAGTCGAGAACAAGTAGGATATGTTTGTTAGCTGCTATAAATGTATATAGAGCGTAGTACTTAGTAGGAGGGTGGTATTCGTGGAAGAGCTGTTTTCAACTTTTGATAGATAGTTTTGGGAGGAGGGACGAATGCCGTAGTAAAACGGTGGTGTTGCTTGCACTACGTAGTTAAATTGTCGTCTGTTCTAGCAGTAGAACTAATTTGGAAGGGTAACCATGACGAACAGGCGTGAGTCAGCGAGGACTCGGTGGGTATAAGTTTATTGTAGCGCACAGAGATGCTCTTGTATGCTCGAAATGTGTTTGATAGCGATAGAGAAGCTGAAAATGACCAGAGAGAAGGGCTCTGGGAAACAGCAAATGCCGGGGACAGGTCTCTGTGAAAGTGATGGAGGGAACGATGGACATGAAACGATGTCTATGTCTTTGAGTATTAGGAGCAGTATGTTCTGTGCGCTGCAAAGGGAACAATCTGCACTGTGTGCAGCTCGAAGAGATTGGAAAATGGAACAAGGGCAGTGTGTGTCCAGGATGGAGGTCGAGGAATGACGGGGAGCGTGTCCAGTGCATTCAGGAGCTCTTAGTATACTACTGTGTTGAAAAGGGGGCCTCAGACAGTACGGTGAGACAATGTTTTTTACTGTCTGAGATAGTAAAAAGCAGTGTGCGGAAAGTAAAATTTAATGCCACACTTGGAGACAGTGATTTGCACTGTCTGGCAAACAGTACGGAACACTGTCTGCAGACCGTAAAAAACACTGTCTCTCCACACTGTCTGAGGCAGTGGATGGAGACAGTAAAAAGTAATAATTTATTCAATAGTTGAATATTATGTAACCTACTGTACTGTGCAGTTTTGGCGGATAGTGTTTTGTATTGGCCAAGGCAACATGGCCGGATAGTGAAAAACGTTGCCTGACACATCAGATGAAACCAGTACAGCCCACTGTCTCCGATAGGATGAGAAGACAGTGCGTGGCCCTGCTGCAGGCAGCACCGGGAGACAGTGATTTTCACTGTCCTGGGCAGTACCTGGAGATAGTAGTTTCTGCTGTCCTGGGCAGTACCTGGAGACAGTAATTTCTGCTGTCCTGGGCAGCACCTGGGGATAGTAAAAGTAATGTCCTGATATAGTAAAATCCAGTGTCTTGAAGTGGTGGATGAGATGGAGCGTCATGCTATCGTGAGCATCTTTTTGGGGTAGAGGGAGACAGTTCTAGTGCCAGGAGGATGGGTAATGGACTGCATTTACGTGGGAATGGACACAATAGTACGGCTAGGAATGTTTATTTCGTAGTGACTATGAGCTAGCGAGAAGTACAAGCGGTAGGATAGGTAGCAATCTAAGAGGGTGCAATATGGGAACCTTCACTCTTGATTTGTTTATTTGCGCAGGCTATATTGAAAGTAAACTACCCCTATGTTAAAACTGTTTTCTACTACAAATAACACTATTCTGAAGAGTAGAACTAAAAGTACTAGAGAAGTCCACAAATCCATCAATTGATTGAGCTCCATGAATGAACTAGGAAAGGAAGAGAAGAAGAGATAAATTATGTAGGGAAAGGAAACAAGTTAGTGACGTTGAATTGCAGTGGGAAATTGATGGTGAGTAGGATATTAACGTAACTTAACGATTACTGTTGTATCCCAAATCGAAATATTTACTCACAGGCAGAGCAGAAAAGAAATGGATAATGGGTAAGAGAGGAAGATAAATGAAAGGAGAAGTGGAAAACTCGCCGACTGAAAAATTCAGAGAAAGAGAAAACGAATAGAACACTGGGTGAGTTGCGTGAAAAGTGGAGACGTACCATCTATACCGCTTCCAGAGCGTAATTAATGTTGCTTTGTTTCCGACGGATGTGAAGATGGAAACAGGGATTTCCAGAATCTGTCGTTTAAGTAGTACTCTGCGGGCGGAAATGACGTGTAGGAGAACAAAAGAACGATAAATTTGAAACAGAGCGGTGCGATGGGAGGCTCAGCACAAACGATGCATAGGGTGCGAATTACGCTTAACAAACATGATCTGGCAGAAGAGGCGCACATTATCGTATCTTCTATCGTCTTTTATGGTCGAGAATGACGTCATCACTACAGAAATATAGGAAAAGCACTAGCATATGGGGCCTACAGAACAGGGGGAGGTGAGGAGTAAGAAAAATGGCGCACTTTCCTGGACGAGGAGTCCGCGCTTCCAGTGATTTTGTGGATGGTATATATCGATGACGTCATTGCATGCTCTGAGCACACTTGGCACGCAGTCAAAGCGGGCCACGTGGATGTGGGCGGCTAGGAAACAGCAGTGGGGAAGAATTTTTATAATTTTCATGCTGCAAGCGAGCAGTGAGTCTGCATTGTAATATATAAATGTATGCTAATTTAAGATATCACACTGAGTACGATTAAACGAGAGATCGTGTTTTCACCTTGTGAATAGGGCCGAGAATATGGTAGAGTATACGAGTAGAAACGACGTGTATGAGAAAATCAGATTCAGTATTAGTGCTTAGAGTATCACCGCGTAATAAACTTAAATGGATACGTCTTGGTCAGGTTTGCGTTTAGAGAATGCGATACAAGATAACAAAACGATTTCGAGTAGGTCCAGCCCGGATAAAGTAGTCATCATTTTGCATAAAGTAATAAGCATAGGATAAAGCATTGTGGTGAACCCGTTCATTGGATCGAATGAAAGCCTGTAAAGGTCCCGTAACGGTTAAAAGTAGTACTGTTTTGAGATAATAGTCATGTCGTAGAAGTTTAGAGTTATATTTTCTGCAACACAACTGAGCGAAGAAGAAAAGAACAGAAACATCAGGATGGCTCCGAGACGGACTCCTATTCGAAAGAAAACCACAAGTCGTAGGACAAAGGCGAGATTCGATTCACTCAATGTGGCCGGTCCCAGTACACAGCTTTCTGGGAAACTGCAGGGAGAAATCCGCAGCAGTGATGCAGCCTACATCAACAGAGAAAGTCTGGGAGGTAATGAGCTACAACGTGAGTGTACCACAGATAACCTATTGGAGTCCTCAATCCTTCTGGGTGAAACACTGATTTTTGTATGAACAGAATATATTTTCGAGTTAAGAATAAATTTGTTTCGAAAATGATTGAATAAATTTCCATATTCTGATATTGATTGACCTTTTCATAAATGTTCCGAAATCGATTGATCTCATGGTTATTTCATTTCCGTGGTACAGAAATATTACAAAGAACAGTTCAGTATTTCCCCAATGCTACTAAACCTGCTCTAATTTCCTTCTCTACTCCTGCTCTGAGTTTCTTGTTCGTCAAAGAATCAAACTCAGCTATTACTGTATCCACAGAAATATTCCCTTGCCAAGGGTCTATATTTTTCCTCTTCCAACTGTCGCCGGACGATACTTACCACTCCATGCATCCCCTTTGTCATACACCTCATACCATCTTATGAACAGATTTCTTGTCACGCCACTTCCATCCTGGATACATTCGATAATCTGTCCTAGCCAGAAAGGCATTTCCTTCGTACATCCGTATCCATTAACAGCAACAAATCGATTCCTAGAATAAGGTAGGTCTGTTTGAGCCATCATTTCCTGTAAATTTTCTTCATCCTCGTTAAACCCATGGTTGGAAAAACTCTGATTACTGTAAATTCCATTCAGCTCTACGCACTCTTCCAAGTTCCAATGTAGTGGTTCGTCTCTGTCTCTGTACACTTGAGCAACCAGTGCATGAAGTGATCTCATTTTAGCGACACTGTTCACCCTTACCTCCTCTGATCTGAGCCTTAGAAGAATTTTTTCCTTATCTGGTGGACAGACCACAGAGTTACAGGGTGCCGCGTGAATGTTTGGTGGAGATCGAGTAAATCCTTTGAGACCATTGGTCAATGCTGCAAGGCTTCTCCACTGGTCATCACAAGAAATTTTGACATCACAAGCAGTTTTGAAGAAGGCAGAACCCCGTTCTGTCTCGGAATCTCTGAAGAATCTGAAGTAGCGGTACTTTGAAAAAGGTTTCACCTTCCCAATACGGTTTTCCATCTTACATAAACCCGAGAAATTGATAATGTGTAGCATGCGGGAGACAGATGGTTCAGGCGTGAAAGACTTTCGCAGTTCATCGTGGAGATACTCCATAGTTGCTGCGTTATTGAATTTCAGTCTCCTTGATGTACAACTGAAGGCTTGGTCGATATCAGAGTGAGTGTGTCCTATAGGAAGGAAAGACACAAATATCTCTTCGTACGCACCCCATGCCACTAAGCATTCCAAGTAGCAGAACAAGAATGAATTTTTGTTCTCCCGTGTGCAATTGTCAACTTGCAAAAAAACTTTTCCCTGTAGTTTAGATCCTAATGCTTTGCTTGAAAGCGTTCTGTGAAGCGCTTCCACGATATGGTTAGCACCAGTTTCAAATTCTGCGGTCATGGTGTACAACGAGAGATGTTTTCGAGCACCATGCTCTAGTATACCTATCAGCCTGAACTTCAAACTATGCCCAACTGTCGCTTTTGTATTGACAGTGAAATGGGGAAGCCCATATCCAGACTGGTCTGCACCATCCACGATAAGTGATGTATACTGCGAAGGGTACAACGCAGCTAGCTCACACCTCTTCTGATACTCTCTACGTTCCCGAGAAACCATCTCTATATGCAAACGTCTCCGTTCAAGAAGAGGAGCTGTACTCTTCTTGTCTGTTCCATACTTGGCTAGAGCGTCCCGAATATACTCACAATCAGTACATTTTGTGAATCGCTGAATTCTTCTTACTTTGATATCACCGCAATACTTCTTCCAAGTTGTGTAGAAGTATGCCAAAGAAGGTATATTATGATATCCATGCAGAACAGTGTACTGTTCTCGGAAAACTTCATAGACAGATTTCTTTTGAAAGAGTGGAAGGTGTCTTTCGTTGGTGCCAGGCATTCGCTCCGCTGTAGAATCCGCAAATATGTCCAGGAAACATATAACAGAGTCCCTCTGTGGACTCTCTGGGTCTTTTTGAGCTGATGAAAAACAGACTGATCTTCCATTTGCCCATGAAATCTTCACTGATCGTTGCATGTGTCTAGAAAACATGAAGGAAGACTCCAGGAATTTGTAGCAGACTTTCCTCCCGCAGAAAAGGTAAACTTTAGAGCTGGGATCGAATAATTTCTCCAAGTATCTTCGCCGATCAATCCTTCCCCATAAAAGTACTCGGCTGACTTCAGACCTCAGAAACGTTGGGTCTGTACTTCGAAAGCATCTCCTTTTCTTACAACAGAACTGTTTTCTGATGTCTAGATTAGATAAAGACGTGACATGCTTCCTCTTCTCGATCATCCTTTTGCTCACACGATTTCCATTACTCCTCTTGTCGCTATCATGGTTTTTTCGTGGACTTGTATCCAACTGATAGATGGATGGTTTTCCAATTGGACAAGATGACGCACAAGAATCAGAATATCTTTCTGTTGCAGTACTTGGAGATAAGCAGTCAGATACAGAAGCTTGTTTTACTTCCAGCGGTGATTGAAATGGAATATTTCCGTAACCGTCATTACGCTCCAAAAGAATTTCAGATTCCGAACGATTCAATGAACCTCTGACATATTCTTGGCGGTTTCTGTTGAAACGAATTGGAATTATATCATTGCTCAATGGAATTCCTTGGTTTGCAGATGATTTTGATCGGTTTGGATGATGCGGAAATGAGTTCTCGCTGGTGCATTGTTCAGCTTCGGCTTCGATCCCCAGCGTTGCAAGAATACCGACAGCACTTTTGTGAATCAGTTTGCGGTTGGTGTCGGAGAGGCAAAATGTGTCCTCCATGAGTTTGCAGTGGTTTTCACTTGGAACGCTCACTTTCATTGAGAGGTGAACAGAAGGCGGGGAAAATTTTTAAGTACTGATAGAGCATATAATTCAAATTTACAAAAACAGAGAACAAATTTCGCGCCAAATATTGTACAACGGTAATGATCGATGTGAAAAGATTTATTCCATTCTTCTCTAGATGTTTGGAATCGCTCTTCAGTAGTGCAATGTACAAAAATAGTACTCATTCGCAAACATCTTTATCTCAATTGGAACATCTCATGCTGTGTAGGTCCCAAGAGAATATTCCCGCTAAGCCCTTCAGGTTTCCCGGAGGCTTCTCGATGCCTCCATAACCATATGGGTATTTTTTATCGCCAGCATCCTCCTTAACTTTGAAGGAATAGCATGCAACTAGCTTCTGTCCATCTTTCTCGTACTCAGAGAGAGGAACATTATGAATAGAAGTATGTAAATCACTGTCACTATCTGGAGCTGACAGAAGCTTTGCATAACCAATAGTGATTCCATCAAGGAGTAATTCAACTCTGTCCCCTCCTTTCAGCATATCGTTTCCACTTTGAACAATAGTACTGCTCTTTTCGATCATCTTCGTGATTTCTCCACTGCTTTCAGCTTTTGAATTCTCTCGCGTCTTTCTCTTCTTCATTGCGTGGTGTGAGGATGGACTTTTTCGGTACAGTATCTCTGCCACTGCACGTAGCCTCTCATGGGCAAGACGAAATGTAGATGCGCTTGACTCGATTACTACACATGAACGTGCAGTTCGCAACGAAGCTATTCCAGTAGTGAAAGTACCTCCGTAAATATCCAAAACAGAACCCCGTTCTGGACAAAATGTATTGATTAGTTCAGCAAGCAGACCCACATTTTTCTCCTCTGTTAGGACGGGAGATTTCGTGCCTGGCAAAAGGAGCTTTTCTTTTGAAACGGGTATACCTGACATAGCAGCAAACCGTCTGCTTGTCTTCGAAGGAACGAAGTTGTAAGGGCTCCTCAAATCTGGCTTGAATGCACTTTTCGAAATTCCTGGTGCCCTTGCAATGACAGAAAATTCACAAGCGTTCTGAGGAAACTGATCACCTCTGTGAGCTTGCATCGTACTGGTATCCTTCATAATTACGAATGGGTATCTGGTCCGGCAAATCCGATGCGGTGAAGTTCGTTGTAGAAAAGTTCGAAGTTTCAAAATGAAACAAATGCAAGAAACCACCCTCCCGGCTTCAAGACGCGCCTGGCAAACTGACATATCTCTTTCACTTCCTTGTCATCTATGAAGTTATCGTAAGAAGTTTTTCGCAAAGAACGAGATTTAGGCGTCCCATACGGTGGATCTGTCAGTATAAGATCGAAGAGAGCATCACCATCTGTCCAAACGGTCTTATCAAAATCTTGCCATTTCATCTGGTGGCATGAAACACCCATTTCGTCAAGATAGTTAATTTTCTCATCCAGCACTTCTGTAGTACAAGCAACTCGTTTTGGACGTGTATTCAGTCGGACAGAATTGGCACTCGGAGCGTTTGATGGAGCGGAATTATTCCTGTTAACCTGCTTCGGTTGGACGGAATTTGGTTCCGAATTAGGTTTGGTCAAGACTTCTAATTCAGGCATATCGCCTAGATAATGTGGTAATGTTCTTGGTGCCTTTCCTTCTATAGTGATGCTCGGCACTGGATGTGGAACTTGATCTTCAGGAACTTCACCCCCTTTAGTGATATCTTCAGCTGCGATTGGAAGAGAATCATCCGCGGAAGCTAAGGCAGTACAATTGTCTTTAGCCTGAAGTTCTTTCTCTCTGGTGAAATTCTCGGAAAACTTTTTTTCTTTAAGGGGTGCAGCCTCAGGACAAACTTTCCGATATTGTTTAAGAAGAGAATCTAAAACATATCCATCATTCCCGAAATTGGCAGTAACTTCACAATCAAATTTTGTGGTACGGAGTAAGTTGTGCTTGACTAATTCCATTCCAGACGGCCATTCATCATCTTCTAAAAGAGCTTCAAACTTTCGAGCCTCCCTCATTGCACTACAAGCACTCTCAAACTGCTCCACTGTTACCTTATACGATGCTGCTTTGAACTTGTTCGTTCTAGAAATTTCCCTCAGCCGGTGAAGCGTGTTGATTTGATTCTTTTCTCCGTCCGGACCTGAGGCTCTCATGAACTTTGTCGCGGACTTGATTGAAGTTATGTTGATGAATTTCCTGTATACTCGACAATCGGTGCA
Organism: Asparagopsis taxiformis; assembly: GCA_030407315.1. Taxonomy (NCBI): domain Eukaryota; phylum Rhodophyta; class Florideophyceae; order Bonnemaisoniales; family Bonnemaisoniaceae; genus Asparagopsis; species Asparagopsis taxiformis. The sequence continues at coordinate 24,477 of JALQPE010000827.1, forward strand.
TCGCATATTCATGGATTTTTCCAGCGGTTTATATTCAGCAGAACTTGGTTCTGCCAAATCCGGGTGCTCTTCGTTCATGATTACTCCGATCTCATGTATTACACTTAGTGGAAGTCTAACTGCTGTTGTTGCTGCTTGTCTTATAGTATTGTCCTTCAGATGCGTACAACCATCATACGCTGAAGCGATCTGTTTCGCAGATGGAGCTCTACCATTCGACATGGTCTTCAATCGGTCAGCTTCATCTCTTAAACCGACCAAAGTATCATAGAAAGTTGATTCGATGTAAAAGGATGCATCATGTTTCTTATTCTGATGCCTTCCTAATTGCTTCAAAGTTTGCAAGCTGTGTCCGCCTTTCAGAATAGTCACAGGCCACAAGAAAGACTCCCAGTGTTCTGGGTCTTCGTCTATTAATTCACGAATAGCAGTCATTCTGTGCATTCCGTCTACTACTCCGTACCAGACAGAACGATCTTCTGCTTTTTCTGCGGCTTGGGATTCAGAGATAGGTTCCCCGTCTGAGCCGAGTTTAGATCGGAAGAAGTCCAACACAAGTCTTTTCAAACCTCCCGTTAGCTCTACAACAATAGCATTATCAGATCCAGCAACAAATCCATCTCCAATATTCTCTATGGGCATTCCATCTCTCTTTCCCGAAGAAACTGTGGAACCTCCACTGAATATAGACTTCAATCTCAAGACACCAGAGCGGGATATTTGACGAATTGATGTCAACGGAATGCAAGATCGAGGATCTACACGGCTGTTTGTCGAGCCTTCCATGATATCAGCGAACAATGCTTTAACGGATGCATCCTCCCGACCAGAACTAGGTTCTGTAGAGCTCATTTTGTGTTTTGCTTGAAAGAATCGCTTACTCATCTTCTGGTCACAATCGAGTTCTGAGTAAAACTGTGGTTTCGCGCTGTGAACTTGACCAGGCTGAACCTTTGTCCAGAAACGAGGAACGAAAACGACAGGATAATTGAATGATTGGAGCCTCCTTTTGCTACATGAAGAGGTTTCTCGCAAGTGTTGAGTTCCATGATAAGTAAGTCAGTGAACCTTTTACGAGTTCAAAATTTGTAAAGTTGCATTCCAGTCAGATTTCATTCCTCCCAATCAATCTGCATTTCGGGAGCAGTACTTTCGGCACATCTGGCAATCACATGGTCATCAGAGAGATGAGAAACTATATAGAAGTGATGTATGGAATAGAAAGCCGGGCCAATGGTGTCGTTTATCTGTCTAGAAAATATCAATATTTGACAACAGATATTTTGTTCTATCCTTCGCATAACCAATAGAAACGTTTTTCACATAGACTGCATTGAGTGACCATAATTGGTGGGCTTAGGGCCCAAATTTTTTTGATATTCCGATGGCAATTTTGAAGGGTATAGTCTCGCGAGGTTACATTCAAATGGAAATAATCGTCCCGAGATGATGTGTCAGAATGCTCAAGCTAATCTTAGGACATGAAACCTATGCATCAAATATCAATATTCGCGGATAGGTATCAATCTTGTCCAACTTGGAGGATGTATTCACCTCCCGTGTCACATTTTCCGGTCCGCATAGTCGACAGAAAAATAGTTCCAATTAATTCCGAACGTCTCTTTTGGGCTGGAAGCTTCTGAACAGAAAGTCATTCTGATGATATAACCAGAACACAGTTCTTTTTCACCTAAACTTTATGGAGAGTACATATGGGATTTTAATAGCTTCGCAACGGTTACTGGGTCTAAACCGTTCTGGCCATTTCTGGGCGGGACGCTTCGAGACAGAACAAGGTTCTGATGCGAGAACCAGAACACAGTTCAGTGTTACTTAAATTTCTTGCAATCTACAAAGGGAATTTGGATAGTCTTGTAGTGTTTTTGGGCTCGGGAAGAAGTTGTGCACCTTTCTGTACAAGTGTAAAGGTTTTTGGAAAGTTTACAGAACATTAAAAATTTTAAGTTCGTATCAAATATCAATTGTGTTGCTGGAAGCTTCCAGCCAGAGCGACGTTATGATACAAATTTCAGAACATCGTTCTGTTTTTATTTAATTGCGTTGTAGCTGCTACTCTACATTGGCGAAATGTGATGGGTTTTCAGAAACACCATAGAAGGTACAGTGAAACGGAAGACTCTAGCGAAAAAGTCTCCTCGCACATCCCCGGTCGTCAATATCCGTTCTACGGTAGGGAGGAAAGCGCCACGTTCAGCCAACTATGGCTCCTCCCGCTCTGGGAAACGCATCCAAGAAGCTCAGGCTAGCGGCCTAAAGGCGAAGAGGGCTACCAAAGCCATTGAAATTGAGAAAAGGGTAAGTGACAACGAGCTAAAAAATTTAACTTGCTGTAAGTATTTCTGCTTCAAGCATGTTGATGGAAAAAAGCTCTGTGAAGACCTGAAAAGAGTTGCGAAAATGAACAAAGCGGAGCGGTGTTTATTTCTGGAATCACTGTTCGTGAAGGATTTCAAGTGTTACAAATATGGCACAATACGAGTTTGTTATGTGTTTCTAATGTCTACGTTCCTTTATTCAAGAGATATTCTATGAAAGACTAAGAGGATATTGTCAGGTAACAACGTAGAAGAACAGCAGGGTGATGAACAAGACAATATATATGAGCAGTGCATTGATTTCGGAGATGGTGGTGGCGATGGATGCGGTGATAATAGTAGTAATGGTTCCGATGAAGACGATTGTGTCGAACGTGGTGATAGTGATGAAAAATATGCAGCCAATTCATTTGTTATTATCAAAGGAGACGGTTGTACATCTGAGGAGCCTTTCTGGCTTGGCAAGATTCTCTCAACGAAGAAAGATCGAGAAGGCAACGTCTCCCACTTCAAATTGCACTGGTACAAGAAGTGTGCAGGTCATGCACTAACCTGCAAATACCAACCTTGTGTGCTACCAAAGACTGGTCGTGCTTGATTCAGTTAGTGTAAGTTCTGCTATTCTAGATGTACCTTATCTTCGAGGAGGAGTGCTAGATACATTTACTCTCGAAACACTTCGACGTCAACTAGATCTATGGGAGTAGAAACATAAATGTCAGCAACCATTTTACTCTTCCGTCATGCTAGTGAATAGCGACGACAGGAGGTTATCTGCTGATAAGCGTGATGCGTGAGCTGAACACTAGAAAAAGTCATCAACAATCCGTTAGTGTGCGCGATTTCGCAGAATTGGTACAAAATTGAGGCATATTGGGCTCAACTGGGAGCAACGAGACGGGGGTGAGCGTCAACTTGCCATGCAATGGAAACACAGCGCAGAACTTCAATAGTGCTGCCGTGTCGTTGCGCGCCAAATCCGCTCCCATAGACACGACGCCAATCGGTCCTGAAAGCTGCTTTGAAGATTGCTCAAAGTTTGTAAATATACTAGCTACTCCCTTCCACGTCTGCTTCCAAAGCATTTCGCTCTAACAGACATATTCAATTCCTTCTCGCGTAATACTCGAAAATTCATCGCGCGTTCTCGACTCGTCCGGATTTTCTCCGCCACCATACTCGCGCTGTCCAATGGTTCTGGTACTGTCTCCCCGTCCACCTTTAGAATCACATCGCCCATAGTAAGACCAGCTTTTGCCCCCGCACCATTGCTGTCCACTATGTTTGCAATCGTCACACCAGCGTTGAACGAGTACGTCGGTAGCCCGATTGACGAAACAGACGTGAAAATTGCAGCCCATGCTAGAATAATATTCACAATAACCCCAGCCGAGATCACAATCGCTCGATCCAGAACAGGACGATTTTGTAACAAGTCAGGATCGTCGTCGATCTTTTCCTCCTCCGTCTCCGCGTCGATACGCGAATGTTCCGGAAACGCTACATAACCTCCCAGTGCCAGAGCTCTTACAGTGAATTCCATCTCCGAATCGTCCGCCGTGAATGAGAATAGCTTGGGACCAAACCCAATAGAAAAGTTCTTCACCCGACTCCCCTGTAGTCTAGCGGCTAGATAATGACCGCTTTCGTGAATGAAAATGATAAATCCGAGCAGGAAGATGCCGGCACTCGTGCTTCGCTGCCGGTTGTCGAGCGCCATTCACCGCAAGGTTAGAATGTTGTGAAACAGAGCGCGATGGATACGACCAACGGAGATTCTACAACTGCGAGAAGACGCCAGCCAAGTGAGCGCCACTCCAAAGCCCATGCCGAGAGTCGTCATGATGATCCAGATCATTTCGTCATGCTCCTTATAGTCACTCTTCTGCTCGGCTTAGTGGCCTACCTCATTTATTATCTGCTGGGCTTGCGAAAAAGCATGTAGTGCAGTAGTTCAATTAAACGGAAACCAAATGTGTGCGTCACAATTGTGAACGAAATCATGTGAGATTCGTATCACTCGTAGATGCACTGCAAGCCGGTTTGAGAACTTGCCAAGCGCATTTGATTGGCATTGCGGTCGTCGATTTTAAAGGGTGTGCGAATGAATCGCGACAACGACAATAGAGACCTTTTCCCCCGTAGCGACGGGCGGAAACAAGTTGAAAAGTTGTGCTCGCAACATGTGCAAAGAAACAGTTGAACCTATCCTGCAATGCCCAGAAATTAATTCCATTATTCCAGCAATCGCTGCTTAATTCAATACTGTAATGCTCAGATTCAAAACTTCAAATGGGTCGGCGCAACGAGCGCCAATTTTTGGGCGTTTCGAGTCCTGTGAACAGTGACTTGGTTACACTCTTCTCATCGCTACTGGGCAGCACGACACCAAACTTGTCATCTCTGACACACCGTTTGGCAATAGAGATACATCCGTTGAGAAGAGTCGAGACAACATAACACCATACTTGTCTGCGCTGAACTCTGTCACTCGCTTTCGCCTGCATCTATCCCAGCACTCATATGCGGCTCTCTGTACTTGTTTCTATACCGTGCGCTTCATCACTCATCCCACATCTGACGTACCCAACTTCTTAAAGACACATGGAACCGGACATTGATCCCGTGGCAGAAGCTGCAAAGCTCCCGCTCTCTGAGCGTACCTCACACAAAAACTGGAAGGTTAGAGAAGCCGCCTACCGCGAACTCGCTGACAAATTCAATGTCGCTCCAGAGGACAGCAAGATTTATACAGACTTTGTGGCTGCACTTCCAAAAATTGCTCGCAACGCAAACGCCCCCGCTCAGCTCATTGGCTTCGAAGCCGTTGCAAAATTTGCCGATACCGCTCCTCTGCCGCTAGTCAAGCGAGTCGCCACAGACGTTGTCAAGGGCATCGTAGACAAAGGTTTGCCTGGTCGGCCTCTTAATAAGAGCAAAGCAATTGATGCGTTTTTTATGTTTGTTGGCGCAGACGCGGGTGATGTGGCTGTGGAAACCATGGCTGCTAATGGTTTCAAACACAGAACCCCCAAAGTTGTTGCCGCTTCAGTGGACAAAATCTTACAAGCTCTCTCGACATATGGAAGCTCGGCAGTACCTGTTCTTGCGATTACAACAAAACTCCCCCCCCACTTTTCGGACATTCTCAGGAAACGGTTCGTAACGCTGCTAAAGAACTGGTCATCGAATTGCACCGTTGGATAGGCGACAAAGTTGAAGTCGTCGTGAAGAACGCGAAAGAGGTCACTGTCAAAGAGGTCGAAGCCGCTTTCGAAGCCAACGCGAAAAATCCAAAACCTAAACCCAAGAAACTAACCCGCGCTATGGAGTAGCGTGTTCGTGCCAGCGCACAAGAGGGCGGTGGTAGCGATGAGGATGATGGATTCGGCGACGGAATCGCCGAAGAAGAGGAAATCGACCTTCTTGAAAAACTCAGCAAAGTCAAGATTGAGATAGAAGAAGGGGTCACCAAAGATTGGTACTTTGCGCTCGATTCGAAAAAGTGGAGTGCTCGTAAACAAGCACTAGACGCTGCGATTAGTATCACCGGTGATGCCAGACTAGTCCCTGGGACCCACCAAGAAATCTTTGTTCGCCTTCGAAGGATACTTACAAAGGACTCCAACGTCAATGTTGTTGCTTCGGCCGCAAAGCTTATCCGAGCCATGTGTTACGGACTCAAGAAAGCTTTTCCGAGCGGCGCTGCAAAGCTTAGCGTGGATCTATTTAGTAGACTGAAAGAGAAGAATCGAATCCTTGTAGATAGTGTGTCTGCAGCTCTTGACGCCCTGCACGAAAAGAAATGCTTGCTCATCGTGGAGTTTTCGGATGAAATCACCACTGCCGCATCACACAAAGTTCCAAAAGCTCGTAGTGAACCTTTGAAGTGGGTTGGACGATGTATTAGAACTGGCATGGCTACCCTTCAAGTCGACAGGAGCCATCCTGTCGACTTGAAGGGTAATCCCCTCAATTATGTTGGTAACATGTTTGTCAAAGCAACTGACAATTCATCTCCAGAGGTTCGTGACGCTGCGCTTGCCGGTCTAGCTTCGCTACAGAAACTTCTGGGTGACCGAAATGTCGCTGTTTTCATGGAGAAGCTCGACAAGAAACGAAAAGACAAATTTGCTGCAATAGTTACAGACTTACCAGAACCTAAGAAAGTTTCGTCTGCGAAAGCCACCACTGCAAAGTCATCCGTAGCAACCCGTTCCAAAGCAGCGAAGCAGGCAGCTGAAGCAAAAGCAGCAAAGGGTACTGCTGCGAAGAAGCCATCCTCAGCACCAAAGCGCGCGAAACCTCTACCCCCTAAGAAACCAGTTATTGAGGAAAGTGATGATGAGGGTGAGATATCCCTCAAATCCGACGATATTCTTAGTATAGCTCAAGAGCGCTTTGAGGGCTTCCAGCCCGATCAGTGGAGTGGAAAGAGCTTCAAGGGTCGATTTGCTGCCGTATCTACGGTCACCAGCGTTCTAGAGCCAAAAGAGACATTCACAGATGAAGACATAGCTATTTGCCTTGCTCTCTTAGCTTGTGAACCAGGCCTCAACGACAGTAATTTCATGGCGTTAAAACCAAAGCTTGAACTTTTCGGTATGGTTGCCACCAAATGCACTTCCCACTTGCCCCCCAAAACTCTCAAGCCGTTGTTGCTTATTGCTGTTGAGAAGATTGGGGATATCAAATGTGCGAAGATAGCAAGCGCAATCATGCCATTACTACCATTCTGGAGAACGCTGGTGATTTCCTCAAGCCGAATGTCGGTAGTGAGATCATTTCAGCTTTGAGAGCACCGCTGAGCGATAGCAATCGTAACTTAGCTGCAATGACGTTTTCTGTTGTCGGTCGCTTTGTTCAAGCGATGGGACCAGGTGCAATCATACATGTGAAAGCATTAGTACCGGCTGTTCTCGGCCAGGGATGTGTAGATATCAAGAAGAGTGTGAGAGTCTGCGATGAAATGCCTGGATAGCTGGTTCGACACAGTCGGTCTTGCACCCCTTATTCCATACTGTCATCTGCCTTTCGATAACCTGAACTCCGGTTTCAGGAAGGATTTCTTAGAATGGCTCATACCAAGGCTACGTGGAGATATTGGGATACAAAGCGATCAAGTTCCTCGGCCAGTATGAGCAACACAGACTCGTCGTGATGTATTGAATGCGACCTTGGAATGACGGTAGTCATTTTGTACTACAACTATGTTTCGTCTACTCTAGCAGGTTGTCATACCAGGCAACTATATTTCGACATACCCACCAAGCGCGCCATACGGATCCTGTGCGTTTAGACAAGGGATATGCACTCGCATGTTCCAGTTAAACTATTCATTTATCTCCCTATGCGCATGGGTGCAATGCATCGGCAGACATGAAATGGATCGCTTTCATGCTGCTGCACCAACACGGCGAGCAAATATTAACAATAGAACCACGGTGCACATATAGTTTTTTATAAAATAAATACAGATAATGTTATCAAATAAGAACTCTAGTATGGTCAGATTGTTTTGGAAACTACCAATACGGTTGAAACGCCACTTTCAAGGCAGAAGCGAGCAGATTGTCGACAGGCTGTCAGAGGATTGTAAACGAACCAAGCTGCGACTGGTTGTAAGACAAACAAATTGGGTTGGGCAGTGATGAACTTGGAGCTGTCAGCGCAATTCCAGCCAATCAGTCAATATGTTCATCTCAATGGCCACAATTCAATCAACTTACGATTAGTCAATCAACATCGAAAAATTTTCAGATTCTGTTTCCGGAAGTACATTCTGTTCATATGCAAATCAGTGTTGTGACACAATCGAAGGTGGTATTGATGTGTACAGCAGCAACGATGAAGCTGGAAGTGACATGTATGTAGCATCGAACACGTTAATGGAATTGGAAGAAGCAACCGAACGAGGTTCTGATTCCATTTCAACTGGAGGCCCGATAGACCACAATGCTGGGTGTCGTACCGCCTGGCGGTCCTCGCTGATCGAGCCCTGTCGCTTCCCTATTGGGTACCCACTTACGGGATGTGCCAATCAGAAGGCACCAGCCAACTGGCGTGTTTCCTATACTTAGGACCAGCTAAGGCTGACAAATAACCCCACCCGGGCCTATCGGCCCCGGCCAAGACCCCACAAGGGGCAAATTTTAACTTAGGCTGATCAGCCATACATTACAATGTAAGCCTATTGGCAATGACCTCGCGAGTAGGCGAGCGCCAGTAATTGGGTTCTGATTGGTCACTAACTGGATATTTATTCCTAACCACTAACCCTAGCTTACAGTAGACTTAGTATAAAACGGCCACTGGAATAGCCAGTAGGTACGGTTTCTAGAGTAACGTAAACTCAAGTGGAATTACGACCCACAGGAACAGTGTTCGCATACCTATTGTTCAACCCCTCTCCGGGAAAACCTTAGGGTTAGCCAACAGCTCGACGGATTACGTCATCTTGCTCCATTAATACGCACCTCGCGTGAGCGCTATAATCGCACAACCCCCTCCGGGTAGCGATACCTTCTCTCTTACGAGACTACCCGCCGGGTACCCATAAGGTTCATCTGCTCTACCACTTCCTCTACCGAGGCTCGGGACACCTGTCGGGTGGTTTGCCGCTCTAGCGGATTTTCTACCTGCTACACTGGGGATGGAGCATGTGGTGATTTCAAGGCATTACTACGATGGCCTGCTATGTATGTGGCTCTTCAGCTGAGTGTAACTCAAAGAATGACAAGAGCCCACTATGAAGGTAGCCTGTTCGGAATGAATTTCTGCAGAGATCCAAGTGAGCATGTCCCGTCGGACTCTGTGATGCGACAGAGGATACTAACATTCTTGAGGAAACACTGCTATGCAAAGAGCTTTGACATCGAGTTTCCGATAGACCTTCGAAAGAGCGGAGCAAGAGCTGAACAGCATCGAGGTGCAGTAGGAACCCGTGGAACAACAGATTACAGAGACAATTGTGGAGGAATGGCGAAAGTTCGTATTGTATTCCCAAGCACATGGGCTCTGAAAGATGTTCAGACTCGACCAATCTTTAAATCATTCCGCAGTGATGCGAACAATCGAAGCTCGGAAGGAGAAAAATCAACCGCAGAGTGCAGCATTGAAGATTCGTTAATTGCAAAGTGCAGGAGGGGTGTTTTGAGCGACCCATTCGTTCGCATAGCAGTTTTTCCCATAGACAGAGATGGGAAAAAGAGTTTGAAGCACATGTATGTACCTGATGGAGCAGCGATTCGAATCCGATGTCATCCAGGAGCTCGTCAGTTTGCCGTCATCGAAAGAGCAAAAGGATTCAGGAAGAATGACAGAGATGGTGGGAAACAGAAGAGGAGAAGAGTGGCGATTACATCTGTGTGGGAACTGCATGCTAAAACCATAGTTACCTATGAGGCTCGACACGATAGTGAGCATGATATGCATGTGGAAAAATATCTGCAGCCGCGAATGTCACATCAATTGGAATGGGAGAGGCAGCATGCTCTGCGAGCGATATCGCAATGTGGAATCAGGGCAGGAGGCAAGGGAAAAGGAACACGGGCTAGGGACGTGATCACCGTTCTATTACCAATTGAAATGGAAGAGTGTGATATTGTTCCACACGTAGTACTGGTGAAAAGGTATTTGGAAGAGCAGGTCGGAGAAGCATCCACCATGCTACTTTGCTTTTCACCGGACGCGAGCTTTGCTGAAGCCAAAAACCCGCCCGAGAGATGGGGAATCCCCGACTATGAAGAAATTCGTGTTTCAGGGGTGTTCTCGGATGGTTTCGGAGACTACAGGTCGCAATGGCACCCAGCGTCATACAGATTTCTCCTTTACATGGATGACTTTGAACCATTCACAAGCAGGAAGGGAAGTTTGGGTGGATGCTATATGTTACCTCTTAATCTACCACCTCGGAAAAGGGGAAGCTATCAAGTGGTTCGAGTGATTGGTTTGCCACCTCCGGGAGTGTCCACAAGTTTTGTATTGAGATATATCGTTCAAGATATAGTGAGGGGAAGCACAGAGGGTTTCTCAACGAAAGATGCAGAGGGAGAATATGTCGTGGTATTTCTAGACCCAGAAGGGAGCATTGGAGACTATCTTGCAGTTTCACATACCCTGGATGTTCTTGGACACACATCAAACTCTCCGTGTCACATCTGCAGTTTCCGAAAATATGACCTGAGTAGTACTGGCGGCACGACGAATGCATACATTTCTGTAGTGAACGGGAAAACATCGACCGATGGCGCATGCCCGGAGTAAATATCGGAATGCATCGACATGTAAGGATGCCACAGAAACCCAGCTTCGCACTCTTGGACTGGCTGCAAAAGAAAGTGACGATTTACCATTTCATGTCCTGAGCACTTCCTTGGAAGCAGTGCAGGAAGAAGTACCGAAAACGGAAAACGGAGTTCCAGTTGTCCCAGCAATTTTTGACCCGTACCGATCCGCAGTGATAGCACCTGACCATCTATTGTCTGGACTGGCACAAGATGTACTAAACGCTTGTATTTCAGCTGCCAGCCCACGAATTCGAGAGGTAGCTGAATTGCAAATTCTGGGCGCTCTGAAGAACTTCAGGATGGGAAGGCAGAACCGTTTATTTTGAACCAACACTCTACTTTCCATGAACATGGATGACATATTCAGTGTGCTGCTGATAGCGCGTATGGCATTCGAAAACGCAGCTCGAATGACCAATGGGAAAGGCGAAGGTCATCGTGACAAATTTGATGGGACCATCGAACTAGTAGTGGAGCTTCAGAAGCTGGTTTCGTGTATCAGTTTCATGCCCGTATGGTGGAAAGACGGTCCAGATGAAGTAGAGACGGCTGACGGAGAAGAAGGTGGCAGGAATGAATATATTCTGAGAAAAGCCATAGACTACGTGGAGACTTTGAATGAGTATTGCCGGAAAGTGAAAGGAGCAGGAGCACAATTGGACAAGCCTAATTTTCATCGTCTTGTCGAGTTTTGTGTTCATACGCTTCCTGCATACGGCTCTGTGAAGCACGTGCAGGAGCTTATATTCGAACGGATGCACCAGCCACTGAATAAAGGTGTGCGAATGTCCAATCACCGAAGCGAACAGCTTTCAGCGCTGGATGACTGGCAGACGAGAGTGGCCATTGTTTTGCGCGAAATCGGCATGGAACCACAACATTGGCCTTCGTCCGAATGCTCTCAAATAGGTCACGTTCTTTCACAGGAACTAGGGAGAAACATATATGTGGCAGATGAGGTAGTGAAAAGCTGCTTCCAGGAACCGGTTCTCCAGCTGCTCTCCCAGCGTCGAGGAAAGATATTGTCGGCGGATGGTGAAATTGTGACGTGGTGGGGGAATGGAGGTATATGTATTGACGAGTTCAAGTGGTACATGAATGGAAAATGTGATATGGTAGAGGGTGCTGTAGGTGTTTTCAAAAGGTTCTTTACAGAAAGGTACGGAAATGGAACAAGCGGGTGTGGAAAGTATGCCGAATGGATGAAAAGAGTTTCTAGAAGCACCACGACAGACTGGGGAAGGAAAACAGTGCAGAGGTCTGGCTCTCTAGAATCAGGAGCTATCATCCATGCTGTTTGCCCTGAGCAGAGGACCTGTGAGGATGGTGAAACTTCACAAGCAATTCTGTACCTGGCGTCTCGTCTCACGTCAGAGATAATGCGGGGAAGAATTAATTATGAACTGCGGTTTTTTATTGTTCTAGCATTCTTTATCCTGAGGAACGAGAGTGCGGGAGATGAGCAAGGTACAGCTTATGGAGTTTGCCTGGGCTTGCAAAAAAATTATGAAGGAGTGTTCAAGGTCGAAGAGAGGCGACGAACAGTAATTGTGGAGATGAGTGAGGGAGTCACTGAGGTGTTTCCTATGCACTATTGCAATGGGAGTGTATGCGAATATGATGAGAAAATGAGGGAGGTAAGGCACGGACCGGGAGTTCTGGAGGGTGAAAAGATATATGCGCGATGTAGGCGAGACGGATTTCCACGAGGGCTGCATTACTTGTAGTGAAGAATAAAATGAAGAACCAGATGCATCACATGTGAATTGCACACTCTAGGGCGATGCTGGATTGGTGCGAAGTAGTGGGGAGAGGATCTGAGAAGATGGAGGGGGGTATGCTTACAGCAAAGTCATCGTTACGATGACTTTGCTGTAAGAAAACGTTTCCATTACAGTGGCCAAGAATTTTTTACCGGGTAAAAAAATCGTGGCTGCTGTAATGTTTTCTTTTCTTTCAGCAAAGTCATCGTTTCGATGACTTTGCTGAAAGAAAAGAAAACATTACAGCAAATCCATCGATAGTTAAGGTTAAGTAACCAACTTTGGGATGTCCAGAGGGCCTGCTCGTTGTAAGGAATATTGATCAACTGACGAGGAGGAAGCATTACAAATCGACTAGGGTAGGAAGGCAATGAGATTTGGTATGCAAGAAAACTGAATCGCAGTAGTGCATTGGTAGTTGAACAGAATTCATATTGATGTTCATGGGTGTATGGTCTATTTGAGCACATTGAAGACCATTTATATGATCACCGTTTAAATAGCCCATGAATCCTTTCCAGCCGAGTACGCCAATAGGAAGAAATTCAAGCAGTGTCCTGCACGGGAACCGGTTATTTGTGAGCAGCAAAAGTTAGTGTAGAAATGAATTATTCAGACTTGTAGAAGAGGTAGATCGTAGTAAATGTATAAAAACTCACGTAGAATCTATTGAGAGGAATCAATGGTATGGAACAAGAAGCGAGGTGGAGAGTCTGGATGAAATAGGTTGTTGGAATATGTATGATGATTCACGTGGTGAGCTAAACGGGTTCTATTGCATAATATGCGCTAGAGGTACATACTATTACGTGCAGATATATGGAAAGGGCTGAAAGCTTTGTGAAGGTATCTGTATCATCAGAGTCATAGGTGCTGAGCGGCTGCACCGCAAGGTTCATCAGGACTGAACGTACGTAGGGGATGTCTTGTCCGGACAGTATATGAGAGGAAGCCGAGAGACGGGAAGCGCACTTGGAGGTACCACAATTGTGGATTTCATCGTCTACACAACATTTGAACAGAGAACCGATTGAACGAAGTGAGATTGCAGGGATTACAATGGGAGACAATAGTATCATGAATACTACAGCGGAGAAGAGCAATTCTTCTTCCGCTGAAGAGACAAGCATCACTATTGCTCAGTAATGCTCTTCTAAAGTGCAAGTTGATCCTCGCAAAGTGAAGTTTCCGACAGTGACCTCCCGTTTGGTGCGACCGGGTCGTGTAAACGAGCTGGCCAGCATTTTCATGGATAGAGGTTTCTCTACCTCAGGAACTATGATTACAGTCTGCAAAATGGAAGATAACGAAGGAAATGAGTTTTACTGCATCAATGGCTCTCATCGCATAGCTGCTCTGCAACTATGCCTGGAGAAATACTCAGGAAAGAACAGGGATTCCCTGGAACTGGTTTGGGTACAACAGTTGATTGTGCCGAACGGGCGTCTAATTTTCAATGCGCTGGAGGTTCTGAAACTGTCTCTCGAAGCCAATATACAAACTCATGATGTCGCTTCTGTGAGCATTGCCGACAATGTCTGTGCGGTCATAGAGTTTCTCAGGTTTTCCAACCAGATGGATCTTCCTGTTGTCCGGCTTATTCCTATTCTGAAAGAAGTGAGCTATATTCCGCCGTCCGACAGGAATCGTTCGGAGAACTTGTATAGGCAGTACATCAACATTGCGAAGGGGTTCAATCGCACAGACAGCGTTGCTTTCGTGTACTGGAGCTCTATCCCTAGCGTTTACAATGCTTTGGATAGGAACAGAGAAATCGAGGACGCAAGAACCGAGGGAAGAGATCCAGACTTTTCTCGAATTAACTCTGCCGATATGTACGGGTGCGTGCTCGATCTTGTCAATAACGCAATATCATATTACCATTGCGGAATGATTCCGCAATGGCACAGACGGACGCGGGACGCGCGATAAGGACTGGTTCCAGTGGTTCGTGCTCGAGATGACAGCGTCGTGGACAAGGATGAGGAGAAAGAGAGGACTTGTCAGAAATATTGGAAGCGGAAGCCCGTTCACGATGCGCACTTGGATACTGGTTCTGTTGGCCATCTATGATATGGCAGAGGTCTTCCGCAAGTGGTTGAACTCTGCAACGATGGAGGAATTTGTGCGAACGGAATTGGAAGTAGAAAACGCGAAGGAGGTCGGGGATAATGATCATCGCATTGGAGAGCGCATTGTATTTGTGGTACGATAGTTCGGTGACGAAGTAGCTGGTACGAGCTAGTGGACACGCTGTCCTTATCGAAACGAACGAACAGTGCCACCCTCTGGTGTTTGACTGTATTGTTAGAAGGGTAGAAGGCAGAGTGGTTAGCGAGTAGACACGAGCGTCACGACGCAACAATCCACGCGAGGATTACGTTCGGTAAACGAGGTGGCACGTCACCGGAGGCGCTCTCAACCAAGCCCGTAGGCACTACACGCGATCAGCCTCACTTGTGGCGATGGGTAGGGAGTGCGCAGCTCGACGGAGACGAAGCCTCGTTAGGCGAAAACGTAAAACGTAAACGTAGAAGTCAGTCGTAGACTACAGCACGTTGCCCGATCGATAATTGTCCCCTTTCCCTCCCGGCACGATGCCAATACCTATATAGCCACGATGGCATCGCTTTACAGTGTAAACACTGCTCGTGACGTCCCCGAATGGGAAAGGACCTTGTGGGTCGCACGTGGGGACCCGTTGGTCCGTTGGCCACGTGCCAGTTCGTTCGTTGCACACGTGTGCCGATTGCGCGCGCGCACGCGCCAGCAATGTTCGTGCATTGCTGTTATCGCTCGGGTCCGCCGAAATTCGAATTCCGCGGAAATCGTAAATATTTGCCATTTTCGAATTGGCCACGTATACTACAGTATTCGTCCTTGTCGACTTTCATGA
Source organism: Asparagopsis taxiformis (assembly GCA_030407315.1). Classification (NCBI taxonomy): domain Eukaryota; phylum Rhodophyta; class Florideophyceae; order Bonnemaisoniales; family Bonnemaisoniaceae; genus Asparagopsis; species Asparagopsis taxiformis. Next base: position 39,760 of record JALQPE010000827.1, read on the forward strand.
CGACGTGATTGACAGAAGCAGTCTGAGAACCAAGAACGGGGTGTTTACAAACATATTTTACGACAAACTGGAATATTCTACCGGGACAAAGGCAATGTGGGAGACGAAAGCGGAGGAGGAGAGGGAACGGAATCGTATGACCCCCAGAGAAATAGAAAAAGCACTTGTTGCTGGCGCCAAAGCAGAAGAGGAAGAACCAGCTACTGCCGCAGAACAGGGAAATAGTTCTACAGAAAAGGAAACGGTGGAAACCCCTGGTCCTCCTCATGCAGAAGAAGGAGTATCTACCGAAGCCCAAGTAGAGCAGGAAGTTTCTGCTGATGTGGAGGAAGAACAGAAAATTACTCCAAATGTGGTGTCTGAAGAAGTGATTCCTGCTGTTGCGACTAAAGCAGTAGAAGAGGCATCTCTGAGCACCCCGGAAGAAGCAGAAGACCGTCTTGCCGCAGAAAAAGCTGGAGAACAGGAACATCCTGCTACGCGTCTTGCAGCAGCTGAAATGAGGGAAGCAGAATGTCTTGCTGTTCTCCAAAAATAACAGGAACGTCTTTCTGCTTCAAGGGCAGAGCGGGAAAGTCGTGCTAGGGATAATTCGCCAGGAAGGATTGTCAGAGAAGATCTTTCTCAGGGAAGGAAACATAGCGGCGATACGCAAAGTCTGGAAATCAACTTGGACAATAGTGGTCGCATGGACATAGACACGGCTGGAGAACAAGCTGGAGATGCGCAGAACGGCTCTGTGATACTGAAACTTCGAATCAGGACGCCAGAAACTAACAGCACTAGCCCGGACAAGGAGGGAAACAAAGCTGCCGAAGTAGACAAGGAGAAATCGGGAAGAAGCAGGAGTTCTGATGGAAGCGATGAAAAAGATTCCAGGTTGGATAAGAAATGAAGAAGGGAAGAAAATAGCGCGAAGTTTTCTGAGCCCGATACGCCCGATGACAACATTGAGATTGGGCCTCCCCGGGAAAAGAAGAATAGAGTCAATGCAAGGAAACGAACGACTGGAGAAGAAGAACCACTCTTCACTGACGAGCAAGAAAACTCCCTTCTAGACCGCACATTTGCAGAGGAGATACCTGAGAAGCTGCCTCTATGCGTTCCTTCCAGCTCGAGAATGAAGTATTATATCACAGAAGAAGTCATTGGTACAATTCGGACGGAGATAATGGAAGCAGCTGCAGGCTACTCTACTTTGGCATGTCCTCTCGGTTCGGTTCTTGTGAAAGCCAGCAATACTTCAGCTACCAGAGGAGAATGATCGACGAGCTTGGTTACGTGGTGTTACAAGACATTTTCTCTTCTACTACAGTGGGAGCAGCTACGCACGAGTTATTCACACAGATAGCCAGCAAATTCCAAGGTACTACAAGTGGCTCAAGTGCAAGTGAGAAGAACCCGTGGAAACCACTTCGACCGAAAGACAGCACTGGTGTATTCAAGACGGACCGGAAAAGCATCTGCGATGACCTTGAGCAAGAAAGCGTGCGGCAGTACAAGAACAAGCTGATTCTGGAGCAAGGTAAGGCGATTTGTGCGGAGAACCTGAAGCTCGGGTTTGACGAGAAGAAGCCGTGGTTTTTCCAGAAACGGGTCTTTGTCTGATTTTGACCGCAGAAGGTAGTCAGGAGCAACTTATGCATACCGATGTTCCCGTCCGTGAGGGAACTGGAACTGGTCCTCTCAATTCGCCATCATATTTCATGATGGCTGCTGGTGCGGATGGGTTCATCATTCGTATCGCAAAGTTTAGCCATGTGTGCCTAAGTCATCCTGCGAAAGACAAGTACCGCGTGCCAGTGACGAACGTGCGCATCCCACCATATTCCTTGCTTGTATGTCGAACGGACGTGTATCACGGAGGAATGGGATTTGCGGAGGGTCGTTCATCGGTGAGGTACCAGCATCCCGTCTGGTGACATCTATCACTTCGAACTTCCAGGGAGAAATTGCTACAGCCTCCCTTCAATGTCAACTACTCGGAGCGTTTAGATTTCTGATGAAATTAGTTCTTGATAGCATTCTATGGCGGCCATCAAGGCCGCCTTCAAGTAAATGATGAAATTTAGGCTAGCAGATGACGTTTGGGTATGTAGACGGGTCAGGAGATATACAAAACTCAATATAATATGAGAAGGGGAGGAAACTATGGAGGGGCCTACTGGAATAGAGCAAAAAGGTGATGAAGGAAATGTTGCAGTCGTCTTCGGCTGCAACATTGAGGAGAGGAAGGCTCACAGATGATGCAGTTTTGCTGTAATGATTTAATTTAATTTCTTACGGCAAAGTCATCGTAACGATGAGTTTCCAGTAAGAAATCAAATCATTACAGCAGCCACGATTTTTTTACCGGGTAAAAATTCTTGGTGATTTTTTTACCCGGTAAAATTTTCTCAGCCACCGTAATGAAACCTTTCCTTACAGCAAAGTCATTGTAACGATGACTTTGCTGTAAGTATCCCTGGTAAACAGCTTCCACTGTAAGCGGTTGGGAGTTTCGTCCGTCTCCCACCTTGGGAAGGGTGAGAAGAGAAGTGTGGAGCCGGGAACATGGTACAGCAATGGTTTGGACGGCTGTTGACGGCTCTGGGGAGCACTCTGCGTCGTGCAAGCCTGGTTTGCGCTGGCTGCACTACCTGGTATTGAACGGTTCTGTGCGCAAAGTTTACTCATGAAGGAGGTAGGGTGTTGTGTACCACACCAAACATTGTTACTAACATTTGCAGTGTACTCTAGTGATGTAATTATTATTCTAGTTCCTCACTATACAATGATATTAAGTAAGATGTGCTCTAAGCCTAGCACGGGAGAGAAAGATGGAAGGGTAGGCATGTAGAAGTATGAAGGCAGTAGTATGTGTAGACTATGGCAGTAGTAGAAAATTATTTCATGCACGAAAGGGGCGGGCAGAGTGACACTAGAGACGTGGTACGTAGCGGGACGGCAGGAAAAGATGATGAAGGAGGACAACAGACATGAGAGCTAGGGTTGAGACCAACGGCTTACAGATGGAGCAGTTTACCAGGGATGCTTACAGCAAAGTCATCGTTACGATGACTTTGCTGTCAGGAAACAAAACATTACAGTAGCCATGATTTCTTTTCCCGTTAAAAAAAGTCTTGGCCACTGTAATGAAAACGTTTTCTTACAGCAAAGTCATTGTTACGATGACTATGCTGTCAGCATCCCCGGTAAACGGTCCACACTGTAATGGGGTGACTACTTCTCCTACATCGCTCTCTTCCTGGTGTTCTACATGCTGCGTTGCTACGCAACTTCTCGCTCACATCTTTCTGGTTTCTCTTCTTTTCGTACCCATAGGTATAGCAGTAGAAAAGTGGGTAGTTTGCACTCCAGGCCGCAGATTCCTTCCTGCGGTCATGTCATGATTGTTGTAGTATATAATATCTAGCTCTCTTGGAAGATGATGCACAGTCTATTGTTCCTGCCAATGCTTGTTTACTCAAATCTATCAAAGTATCTCAGCTAGCTAGCCAATATTTTCTACCATAATCGGCAAATATCTCCCCATCCGCTTCAACGTCTTTGGTCAGAACGACCTAGACAGCATGTGGATTCTTGATATTTGAAGCAAAGTCCAGTTTGTCTATGGCATCGCCTTGTCGAAACTCGGCTGACTGTGTTCGACTCACCTCGGTCGCTTTCTCCGTTCCGTCAATGATCCGACAATCATTGAGGTAGCTGGTACAATTATAGACCGCTGGAACGAGCCAGACCTTCCGAACAGGTGCACCCCTCCCTATGTACGTGGTTTCCAATTCCATGTTGTAGTCCTGGAACCTCTCTCCTGTGCACCCAAATCCTTCCGGGCCGTACATCACTGATCTCTGCGGTTCCGAGTCTCGAATCTTCTCGTAGAAAATCTTCCCGTTGTACCAGCCAATGACCGTCCCCTTCTTCAGTTTCTTCGCCGCGAATACGCCAAACCCACCACCTCTTACCTCCGATTGCGAAACATAGACACCGTAGAATGCGGCATCAGCAGCCAGAATCGCGTCCAGGTCTATGCTCCAAAACGAGTGCATGTCCTCGGCCGGCCACTGGTCCATAGGCACCCCGCTCAATCTGCGAATCATAGACCCGTCCTTCTTCATTGACGCATCGAACACAAGCAGATGGTTCGGCAATGCTGTCACAGCAGGTAAACCTTCTGGTGCATCTGAAATGTGCTTCTGACGAAGCCTTGGAGCTTTTCCTGTGACCGGTACCGACTCGTCCCCAAGCATACTGTCCACCTCACGCTGCAAGATCCCCCCATATCTCCCGGCTTTCACCTCACTGACGAAAGCATGCAGTATCCACTCCTGCGATGCATCGTGGCACCTTTTTTCCTTCTCACACCCAATGAACCGACGATACGTACCATCCCTCAACGTCATACACGCTATGGCTGTGCTGTACGTTCCCGAGAAGAAATCCATCACGATATCGCTCTGCTTCGAAAATCGTTCCAGAAGCTCACGAAGAGTGGTCAACGCCTTCTGTTCATGGCGCAGTCGGTTGTTCTGCCCGTCTTATTGAGCTTCACCAGCCGACAACCTCGGAACGTTGTCAATCGCGTTGGTAAATCCAGGTTACCTCGATATGTCCGGATTATGCAACCTGTAATCCACCATATCGTATGCAGCTGTACCCTTCCCCCGCATATACGCATGGATAACGAAATCGTTCATATTATGCAGTGTGCACATTTTCGTCGATGGATTGGACGTAAAGCTGTGTGGTCGGCGAGATAGCACGACTGGAACACTGTCCACAATCATCTTGCCAGGCTCGGCATTTCTGATTGCATCCATCCATGCCACGAGATGTTCATGAACATACCAGGGGCGTATCTCCAAAGTAGGGTTGTCGGTTTGGTACGTTGGTGAAACGCACCGTGCCATGGATCGTGTGGCCACGCAGACTGGTGTGGTGTGTGACGGTGTAACGGCGGTGGTGGCTGGCTGTATTTTTATGCCAATGGAGTCCTCACAAGTGTGGTTGTGGTGTTATTGGTACGGGAACTTGGCCTACAATGGATTTTCTAAACTCCTGGGAACAGTAGAGGGTTTTGGAAAATTCCCATATGGGAAGTTTATGAGAATTTTGTGGCTAAGCGATTCAGCAGACTCCACAGTATCTAAAATTAGTAACCAGGGAACAGAAATGTGCTTACAGAATGTTTTCACCGTCGACAGTAAAGTATCGCCGGCGGAGACAGGTTTTAGTGAAACATTTTTTGAATGTAACGCGATGGCATCAAGTGTGACGCCGATCAACCAAAGACAGTTGTCTGTAGTAGACAACAGCAATAGATCATCTTGTCCGCCACCAATTTATGTGTAGATGCACGCATGCAGTGTTGAGCATGCTTTACGGACACCTGTCTGGTGCGAATAGTCGTCACGCAAACCGTGTTCCGTGACTGGCAAATATCCTTCATCTTTACTTTCACATTTTTGTGCTGGTTTACTTCACTTTTCAAATCGCGTTGAAACTGCTTACACAACTACTCTATCTCCCCATAACCTCAGCATGGTTCAGCGAGTCTATTTTCAGGCTTGCGCCCCCCCTTTTTCCCACAAACTTCCCACCGGTGGGTTTCCAAAACCCTCTAGTATTTGATATTTTATTGAAAATATCAAGTTGAGTGGTCCCGAGCTAGTACCGCACTTATCACATGCCCCTTTGCCAACACTGGATAAATAAATTCCTGAATTGCCCAATATTGGCTTCTTCCATTCTGTAAACGAAATGTGTGCATTGTAGAGCAGTAGCGATCAGGCGAAGCTGGTTGTAGTGTCTTGTCATATGATCACGCGACAGCAATGCTTCCGTTTCACTGACGTTCTCAATAACAATAAGCGCTGCTGCGTTTTTAGTCCACAAAGGCATCTCTGCGAAGCTAGCTATCATATTTTCCGGAGCGGTAACTCCCCACGAGAAGGTAATACAAGCTTTCGCAAGGGGCATTTTGCTTGCCATCGCTGCTATGTCCTGTTGTACAACATCAATGCACGTTTCACTTAATAATTCACATTCATTGGGGGATCACAGAATGGTATTTGCTCATCGAACTACTTGCTTACTCGTCTGGTTGATGTTTGCAACGAAAAAGTGTAGCAATGAGGTGAAGCTCTTATACCATCTTTTGATACGATCACCGCTCGTCACTTATTTGTGACGAGGATGTGTGTCAATGCTCTGATTTGGCGTGCATCCAAACCAACGCCGTTGCGGTCTGATTTTCTCCAATTATTTCTAACAAAAATTTGAAAGAAATCGCAATTGTACTGGATCCGGACTAGCACTGCGGCGGCGATCAAACTAAAAAGTCGAACACAGATACCGAAACAACTGAAAAGCTACAATTTCTGGTAAAAACTAGCCGCAAAATACGATTCTGGGAGAATCCAATTCTTTCGTTAACTGCTCGACTTTTTAAATACGAAGGATAAGGCCTACCAGGACGCGAAGCAATTTATCCGTTTTGCCTGCGTCAGCGAACAATCCATTACGGGCGTTACGGTAGCACAGAATTCACTGCTGATGCAAGCGGCGGGTGCCGGACATACGAGACTTACCCCAGTCGACAGTCATGCTGGCACGACTAGTATACGCAGCACTGCTGCGGTCCGATGGAAGGGGTGAATTGAAAGAAGCAAAGCACAAGTGGAAGAATTGTGTAATTTTTGGACATCCACGTTTATAATTGTGGGTTAATTTGCTCTCCACGATGCCAATTACATGAAGGATAGCTAGCATACACGGAGCAAAAGTACGTTAATCCCTTCCGCGGATGACCGGGTCGCCGAGGTCCACGGGTCCACAATCCTCTCGCAACTTTATCTTACGCTTTAATGCTGAGCGTACGAAAATTCCAGTCTTCCATAACGCAACTGTCCCGTAGCATCTGGAATCAGGAACAAAATATGTACAGGGCCACTCCGGGAATCGAACCCGGGACCTCGTCCACCCGAAGGACGAATCATACCACTAGACCAAGCGGCCCACTAGCGCTTAGTTACTGTAGGCTGCCCGTGAAATGGTTTTATTGACGGGAGATTTCATCACCGTCTTTCCCATATCGCACAGTACAAAAATGTTGCAAGTTGTACGTTACTCGTCCTTGCTTGCGACATATCAGAAAGTACGCGTAAGCTGGTAGTATGTACGATGTCGTTACGATAGCTAAGGGGAACGGCAGAAAGGTGGAGGCAAAAAGTGGTGCGTAGTGCAGTGCAGGTGGCGATTATGATGGGGGCGCGTCAGCAAAATGAGGAGTTTGCAATCATAATGATGCAACGGGGGTCGTCGTCGCCGCATGCAGGTTGAATTACTTACCTCGTTACGGAAGTGATACAATATTTGCATGCAGGTAGGCCACTGCACTGTCGATGTGAGGTGCAAAAACGCTGATTAAAATAGAACACATCTGGTGTCACAGTTGCCAATGCTGCGTCACACAGAATCTGCACTGAGTCGAGAGCAGTCCGCCCGGGCAAAAAGGCTTCTGGGCCACTCCGGGAATCGAACCCGGGACCTCGTCCACCCGAAGGACGAATCATACCACTAGACCAAGCGGCCGAACCCACGAGGTGGCAATTTCGATGTCAGAGCGGGGTATTTATCAAGCGGGAGGTAGAATTCATGACGTTTTCATGTTCACTGCTGCCGATGGCTGGCCAGTAGCATATTCGGATTGTGCATGTATCGGTTTATACTGATGTTGCATCCTGGCTCGTTTCGGCATGGCATGCATGGTGTGTAATGTCCAGTAGGATGATGTGATGTCGGAAGCATTCTAAGCGTGTGCAGATAGAGAATTTGTTGTAAGGGAGAGTAATAAGAGAGATTATAAGGCGCGTGTAGAAGAATTGCTTCCACGCCGTTTTGACAATTTATCAATGACATGGGATGACGAAGGAGGGAATGGTGTGCTGGTCGAGTTTCTCGACTGTGGTATTGAAGCAGAAATGAAGTGTTTACAGTGGGAGGAGATGAGATTGGTCGGTCTAGACGATCGGGTAGACGGATTTGTTTCTCAAGTGATGGAGCGGAAAGCGCGAGGGCAGTATTTTTGGACGACGAGTAGGTGAACGACGGTGACTGACAGTGAGATAGAGCGATGGACTCGAGAGGGTGGCGAAGGAGGTATTATTACGAGAGGGTAGAAACGATGGCAAGTCCAAGTGGCGTGGCGTGGCGTGGCGTGCCGCCTTGATGTAAGTCGAGTCGACCAAGGGCGACGACGATGGGCTAACGAGGTGATTTAAAATTAGCGCTAGCAGCGTTTCCAAAGCCAAGTGGACCAATAGACAAGTGAATTGCACTTGCTTCAAAGCACAATTGATTTGGCGCCGTGACTGTAAAGTCGCGCGATGATTGGCGCAATCCATGATGGACACATGCACCGCCGTGGGTTGAATTGGAGCAGTGACGTGTTTGACAGTGGCGCGCGATGGGTGTAAACATGCCATTACAGCGCATGCGTGACCAACACGTGTATTTAATCCGCATAAATGCACATCGCGTCGCCTTACAGCGTCTTTCGTTTCGCTGCATATCAACCACCGCAGTGCAGCCAACCGCAACTTTGGTTTGCCAACGCCCCCATCCTCCTCTCGATGACCGACATTCCCAAGACCACCTCCACGGTGGCGCCCGTCACCAAACCCACCGTCCAGCTCTTCTTCGCCCGTCATTTCCGCGCCATGCTCGCCAACATGCGCACCTCCATCGCTTCCTTGCGTCGCTTCCGCACCCGACGTCACAACAAGCCCCTTTCCTCATTGCCTCCCTTTGCCAAATTTGTCCTCTTCATGCCCTGTCTCGCCCTGCCCTTCCTCTTCTACCTCCTTATCGGCGCAGTCAATCCACCTCCCCACGGAACCTCGATGTTTGATCCCTTCCTCTCCTTCACCGCACGCATACCCATCATGCCCGCTCCACATTCCGACTTTGCAAAGTATCCCTACGGAACCCAGCTATCCCCCACTTCCCTACAAGCCGTGCTCCCGCGAAGGACTTTCAACACCTTGTCCGGCTCCCGCCAACACTCCAGAATGCAGGATCCCAATATTCATGCCGTGCTTCTCTGCGATCATCACGACCCGTGCTGCGCCGCAAGTCATTTGCCCTCGTTGCGTGCACTCATGCAACAGTCCCTGATCGCAAACGCTCTCACCATTTTGCATGCGTGCACAAAGCCCGATTTGGAAGCCTCCCTTCGCGAGACCGCGACATCCGTTGTTGGTAACCAATTTGATCAAAAATACGATCATAAACAGCCCTTTCTCACCGTGACCCGATGCCCAAATCTCAAGCGACCCAATACCGATGCCGCCACCGTCGACGTAGATCCCCACGAGCAAATGGACGCCTGTTTGCTCCAGTATGCCGCGTCCCCGCCAGCACAGGGACACAAGGATTCCTACACCATACTTCTCTCCTCTGCAACCGTTCTGGAACCGACCGCATTGGAAAAGTTGTGGCTCTATCTTTTCATGCGTCCCGCCGTCAAAGCTGTCAAACCGCTCGCTTATGACGCCATGTCCCTTCGAGAAGCCGCTGTACGTAATGATCCCATGCTGGCAAACGTCTCTCTACCAAATCCATCCACCATTGAACGCGAACCCGTCACTACCCTTCCAGTGCTTTTCAAGCAGGGCGCATTCAACGCACCGGCCAATTTCCGAAAATCTACCAATCCACTTTTCACTCCGCTCGTTGCGATGATGTCCAACGCGCGCTTCTATCGCGAAGCCCTCTTCACTCACGACGTTCTCGAGACCCGCGAAGCAGATATTCCCGTTGCGCGCAAACAGGTACCCAATCTCACCTTGCTTCCAACTATTCTCGACGACGACGATCTCCCCGCTCATTTGCACTCTGAGCTTGCGTTCTACAAGTGGTCGGCGCGAATCGAAGAGGACGAGATTTATGAGGCGACGTTGCAGTCCGATGCTGAGAAATCGGCCTTTGATTTCTGGGGCATGCCGTTTCGACACATTGAAACGGAGCCGGATACGCCGCGCGTGTTCTTTGTCATGCCGTGGATGCAGATGGGTGGCTCGGAGAAATGTATGCTTGATCTTGCGCGTCGCTTTGTGGACATGAAGTGGCAGATTTCCTTTGTGTTCACCATGCCGTTCTGGTATGAGGATCCAATGGGAGAGCTGTCAGTGAAGCAGGAGTGGGTAGACAAGGCGTATGCGATCACTTCTGACGTGTTTGACATTGTGACTATTGCGCCGAACCACAAATTCTCAAAGGTGCTGCGCTATCTGTTAGAGAGTCGGTCGCCAGATTACATTATGACTGGAAATTCGCGAGTCATTTACGAGCACACACGCTTTATCAAGACGATTTCGCCAAAGACTGTGCTCGTGGATTACAATCACATGGTCCACATGGATTGGGAAGTTGTGCCGGGTATGGGTGGTGGTATGCCGCGATACGGTACCACGTACACGCAAAACTTTGACTTGCATCTCACTGCCTCTGACAATGTTACGACTTCGATGAAGAACTGGATCGACCCTGACATTCTTGCGGAGAATCCGGAAAAGGTCAAGACGTGCTACATTGGTACCGATCCAGAGACGCTACTGAGTGATGAAAAGAAGGCGGCGGTGCGCAGTCAGATGCGAAAGGATCTGGAAATTGCAGATTCATCACTTGTCGTTCTCTTTGCTGGCCGATTTGTCGCCGACAAGGGTATCGACGTGATGGGAGAAGTGCTGAACCGCGTTGCTCAGGACACGGACCTGGCTGCTCGACTGACATTTGTTTTCGTTGGTAGTGGTGAACAGAAGGACATGTTGGAAACAACACAGAAGAAGTTGCAGGGACAGGAGCCGTCTATTATCATTCAGCCGCCGGCTGTGGGTCTAGAAGAGTTGCGCAACTATTACGCGATGGCGGATATTTTCCTACTGCCTTCTTCGAATGAAGGCATCGCTCTTGTACTGTACGAAGCGATGGCAGCAGGGATGCTCGTGATGGGAACGGACGTGGGCGGACAGAAGGAGTTGATCCGAACGAACACGGGTGTTTTGCTGCCCAACGTGGGGAGTGTATCTGGTTCGGCATCATTTATCGTTGGGCAGTTGCAAGCGATTACAAAGTTTCCGTCCATGTTTAACGACATTCGTATTGCCGGAACGGAGGAAGTGCGACTCAAGTACACTACGGAAAAATTCTGTGACTGCGTTATTGACAATATGATTCGAGCCAAGGAAAATCTGAAAACGAAAATGTTGAATGGAGAAGAGAAGAATGCGGAAATTGAGCGACTGAAGCCGGAGGTTGCAGAAATCATGCGCGGGGAGCGCGTTCATGGGGCGTGGAATCGCAAGAATGTGCAGCGGTCGGTCGAAAGTCAAGTGACGGTCGGGATCAAGACGTATGTTTGTGATCCATCGATTGTGCGACAAGTCGTTGGATTGGTGCGATCGATTCGGGTCAACTATCCAAACGTGCGAGTGATCCTGGCGAACGATGGGCCGACGGCAGTGGGCGATTCTCCGATGATTCGTAACGATGCATATACGGAGGAAGTGATGCTGCCGGCGGATTCTGGGATTTCAGTGGGTCGAAACATCATGGTGAACATGACGACGACCAAGTACTTTGTGCTGTTAGATGACGACCATGTGTTTGACGAGGACACGGATCTGCAGATTGCGGTGGACGGGATTGGGATGGATAATTTTGATGTGGTTGGAATTCGTGTGCGCAATCTGCCAGGTATTGAGGAATTGGAACGGATCAGTATATTCATTCCGCGCTATGTAGCGAAAGTGAGCAAGTTTGAGAATCGGGAAGTAACGTTGTGCGTGTGGAACGAGAATAACGGACCGGGCGTACAATCGATGCGACATCCGATTCGTGTCGATGTGTTGCACAACGCTTTGATCGCCAAGACGCATGTGTTGAGAAAACATCCGTGGCGAAATATTCTCAAGGTGAATGAACATATGTCGTTCTTCCTGGACGCGCGAGCGGCGGGAGTCAAGGTTGGGTATTTGCCGAGTGTGTTTGTGCACCATCGTGCGCGACGATACTCTGCATGCTACAAGGTTGTGCGCTTCCGTGAAGACAAGTATGAACAATTGCTGGACTACAAGGACAACTACCTGTGGGACGTCGAGTGTGGTGATAACTTTCCTCAAACTGTCGCCGAACATATCGCGGCAACTAACGGCAAATAGAAGTGGCGCTGGTAGGCGGAGAATTCTATTATGTATGTGCGAGAGTGTGGAGTTTGATAATATTTTTGACGGAGAGCACTGTGGAGTAGCGCGTGCGTGTTGGGCCGATTAGATTAGATGCACCAATATTTTGTAAAGCTGATTAGACTGACGAGAGGGGAGCAAGGGCGCGCGGTGAGTCGTGGTGAAGAGTCGAGTGCGCGACGCGTGTGCACCGCACAAAGTTGACGCAGCGTGACATTGGCGCCAAATTGAAACGCTCATCGGTGGCGGACGTACAATATGATTGCATCGTTGAGGTAACAAGCAAGGTGCTTTAATTGCACCGCCTGCGCTGCGTTGGATGCACATATCGGCTGCATATTATATTGGCACATGCATCCATCGGTCCACCTTATCGCTTGTGCACATCCACGTCTTCTTCCCGACCCGCTCGGACCTTCCGTCCAGGGGCGCGCGCGCTACCCGCACAACTGTTGTCGCCAGATCGTGTATATCCATCGCTTTGTTACCGGCACATTTCCCCACGTCGAGCTCTCGCCCTCTCCAATTGTTGCGCGCTTTATGTCACGCCCTGTCGGATATCGTCCTCTGACTTTTGCATTGCTATTTCTTCGTCGACGAGTCACCGCGATATGCCACGACAGTGTCATGCTCATTTCCGAATATTTTCGCTTTTCGTCTGGTTTTCAGCACGGTTTCGTTTTGGTGTGGAGAAACATATGTCGGATTAGGATTGGTCGATATCAAATCGTAATGCTAACTTATTTCTCAGCCTAATTTCTTTTCTCCTCGACACTTGACGCCTCTGCTGCAGTCGCGCGTGGCCATACCTCCTCGTCTATCCGTAACGACAGATCTCTACCAATCACCGCGCAGATCATGTTGCCACCGACCCGGGTGGATCACTGCGATAAATGCTACAATTCAGCACCAATGACATCACCCAAAGTCCTCATCAACCAAACGACACGCGCCATCACCTCCCCATCCACAGCATCCAACCTCGCAATATCCGCATCCCAACCTCCATTTCCCAGCCAAACACGCAGTATCCATCCCGACACTTGCGCATGCAAACAATAAAATCCCTCCCATATAATACCACTCATAACCCACCCATCCATCCATCCATCCATCCATCCATCCATCCATCCCCAACCAAACCATCCCCACACCCCGCAGCTCATGTCCGCGCCGTCCCCTACCCAGGTCGCGTCGCCGCCGCAGACAGCCGCGGCGTCGCGCCGCGTCGCGCGTCGTCGCAACCGCACACGAGAGCCGCGCATCGTGCATTGGTACAGCGCGCCGCCGCCGGCGCCCGTTCAATTGGTCGCTTACGACGCGCAGCCGCCCCTCCAGCGCTTGATGCACCGCGTGTTGAAAATCCAGTCGGCACCGCGCGTGGCAATTGCGCAACCAGAGGCGGTTCGCACCGATAATCCACCGAGATATGAATTCCCCATTCTCGGTTTCACAAGCCAACTACCGCCGCCGCGCACCGTCGAGTCCGCGCCAGCCAAGCAGCTCAATCTGGATAGCATCGCTTCTTTCCAGGTCGCTGACGCGGATGATTCCGCCGTTTGCGTCATTTGTCTCGACAAGTTGAGCGCCGAACCGGTCAGTCAGGGTACTTGTCGTCATATGGTGCATACGACCTGTTTGAAAGACTGGCTGAGGAGAGACCCCGATTTGACATGTCCGGTGTGTCGTATCAAAAGTTTCGACTCGATTCTGTAGCGGCAATCATGTTTGTTTATACTATCCTTGTAGACTTGCTCGTTTTCATGTATTGTCCACTCACCCATACTGCAACTGCTGCTGCTGCTGCTGCTGCACAACACGGACGGAACAGTTTAAAAATAAAGTTTTGCCCTTGCACGGAAAACATGCTGTCTAAGCGATAACTGCGTTTGAAACTAATGTAGTTTATGGCTTTAGTCAATCGGTTCTACTTTGCTCAACTGATTGGCGAGGCGCGAACATAGTTTGGATTCTAGTCGGACTATTCAAGGTGCTCTGTACGTGACGTGTAATAGTTCTTCCAACGCGGTATGTGGATATCTCGCAGCCAAGAGATTTTTGCTGCGTGTGGGATACCGAGCCTTTACAGTCATCTAAGCTGCTGAATCTAACGGTTAATCAACCTGCAGATCTTAGATATTCTCAAGTGGTGTGGACAAAAACTTTTTTGTCCAATTTGTTTTGAAAAAGTGTTATTTCAATCTAACCTAAACTCTAGGGAACAGTTGTCAAAACTCTATTGGCTATTCAAAAAAGAAATCAACTGCATGAGGGCTGGCTGTACCTTGTCCGCTCACCTATGTCCTCAAATGACTTGGCACCACATTATAGGGTGATGCCCAATTCCCCTGAATAAAATAAATTCAAGGATCTGAGCACTATGTTAGAACACTAATGTCTATCTGACAAGTGGGCTTCAATGAGGTCCCAAATGGAAATGCCTCTGCGTCAACCGCTGCAGTTGCTTGATCACATCATCCGTTCGTCCATCTCTTGCGCTTGTTCAACACCTTGAAACCCACAACACTACAGATACAAGTTTCCAAGTTGTACAGAAAGATGGAAAAGCTGTTTGTTCGCAACTTTGAGCCACTTTTCGACTTAAACTGCTCCAACTATTGGAGCTCTCCAGAACAAATCAGCTTGTGAAGAGTGAATGCGATTGCAATGCAGCGAATAAAGGCGATGCTGAGAGCACCAAGGACAGTCTGTTTTCC